>ML799210.1:261393-310043 GCA_009831015.1 Picea engelmannii | reverse complement strand
CTTTATCTCTCCCAGACGACTTTGACAACAACATAAAACAAATTATTTATGTACTTGGCAAATACATGAGGTAAGTATTGTTTTATAAGGAAAATGTACTTCTTATGTGATTTGTATTGGAACTTATATTTGACATATTATCTCTTATCTGCAAATTTATGTATGCCTTGATATTTTTTTACTGCATTGACATTTGTAGGTGGCTATCATCAAAATAAATCCATAAAGAAGATATAAGGTATTGGAAGAGAGAAATTCCCCGACTAATGTGTCAAATGCAACAGTATCTACCTCCAACAGTTTTCAATGCACAAGAACACTACCTCATACACCAAGTTGAGGAGATTGAATTATGTGGACCAGTACACACAAGGTCGATGTGGATGGTGGAGAGGCAGTTGAAGTCTAGTGGAGTTTAGTCCCCATACTCTTTTATCATGGTCGGTCTGAGCGCAGAGATGTATTTTATATTAATGATAAGACATATACAAAAATAGGCTCATTGACCTTTAGCGTCTAGGATCTTTGGCCTAATACAAAGCATAATCCTTCTAGTTTATAATAATTGGCTCACCAGCCTATAAAACACAACATATACACAAAGGTTCCCTGGCCTCAAAATCGCACGCACTTAATTTGTTGCGCGCGGCATCCTAGAATGTGCACACTTCATCATTTTAGTGCACAACACATGCACACACTATGCCATGAAAGGTGCATACAAAAATGATATCAAAAATATCACCAGCTTAAGTACATTTTCATTTACATTTACAATTGGATTTGCCCTAGGGATATTACACAAAGCCTATAATGTAACCTATGGTTTAAATGGAATCTCATCCCTTCTGGACGGTTTTCCAACCCTTTGACAATCATCACATGTCTGATAGTATTCCTTTGCATCCTTGTGGAGTGTAGCCACCATAACCCTATGCATAATACCTTCTACGCAGTGGATTTCCATGCATAATGTCCTCCTGCTATCCCGGCATGCGCTTCTGCGAATATAGTTGGTCTTTCGTGTTCAACTACGTAGTATTGTAGTATTCCATCTGCACCCAGATAATATAATCTTCATGCAATGAGTTGGTAGTCCCCAGCCTTTACTACCAACTACTTATTTTGCGTGACTTTCATGTGTGAGGGGGTCATTCCTGTACTTAGGAATTGTACAATATATGTAAAGTAATCGTCGACCATTTTAACGGAGAATAATTGTGTGTCTAGTAGGCTATCGTCCAAATGTCATGCATCTTCTCTTGAAAGTATGTGTGACATATGGTTGGGCCCTACATTGATTTTAACCGGTTTTACTACTACTTCAAAGCCATACTCCTAAAACAATAGGATCTATCTGCAAATCCTTCCCCCCAAAATTGATTTATTGACTAGATATTGCAACATAGAATGACATGTATACATATTAAAGTGTGATCCCAAAAGGTAGTGTCTGCATTTTTGTAGTGTGTATACCATAGCCAACCCCTCCCATTCTATGGTGGTATAGATTTTCTCCGTTGTTGAAAGTTTCTTGCTAGCAAACGAAATGGGGTGATTGATGTCCCCTTTTCCTAGCTATGATAATATTTCTCCTAGTGACATAGATGAGGCATCCACATGTACATGAAACTCCTTATTCCAATATGGGAAGATCAATATTGGCGCAGTTACTAGTTTTTGTTTCAGTGTGTCCAGTCCTTCCTAGAAGTCATCGTTCCACTGAAACTTCACTTCCTTTTTCAGTAGTTTTTCCATTGGTGTTGTGATTTGTGCATATATTTTAATGAATTTCATGTAATAACCTATGTGGCCCAATATCATGCATAGTTGTTTGACTGATGTGGGTGGTTGTAGTTCCAAAATTACTGCAATATTTGTTGTGTCCACTATTAATCCATGTTTGCATACTACATGTACTAGTACTATTCTAAAAGGTGCACACAAAATACATTTCTTTAGATTCAATGATATATGATGTTGTCTACACTTGTCCAACATTAATATCAACAATTCCACATGGTTTCGTAGTAGGCCGAAGACAGTCCAGTCGCCCAAATATACTTCAAGGAATTTATGAATAAACTCCTTAAACACTGCGACAACTACCCTGGAGAATATCGTCGGTGCATTCTTTAATCCAAATGGAATTATTGTGTATTGGAAACTTCCCCATTCCGTTGTGATTGTTGTCTTATTTCTATCTTCCTACACAATTATAATCTGATGGTATCCTGAAAAACCATTTGTGAACAAGTATGCTTCTTGTCCGCATATGTTCTCCAGTACCTCATCTATAAATAGAGTTGGGAACGGATCATGTAGGCATGCATCAGTTAGCTTTTTGAAGTCGACGATAGATTTTGATTCCCCATGTTTTCTTATCTTGTAATACCATGGGACTTATCCATTCAGATTCTTTTACTGGTTCAATAACTCCCTCTTTTAACATGTGTTCCCTTTCTTCCTTGATTTTTTATTTATATCATGGGTTCAGTCTGTATGGTCTATGTCGTACTGAGACCATTATGAGCCTCGGTATGGTCTTTGTTGGCCAAGCAAGTTGGATAGAGAATAGTGAGAAGAAATGACACACAAAGAAAAGGCATGGGATCAAGAAGATTAAGAGGATCAAGAAAGAAGAAAAAAGAAAGGGAAGAAGATGGGGGACATGAAGAAACAAGGTCCCATAAAATCTGGGAAAACCAGTTGAGCATGAGTTGTATCCAGCTCAAAATGAGTTGTCACTAGCCAAGCATGAGTGGGAGACAACTCATTATGAATTGGAAATAAAACCTGAGAAAAAAGAATCTAAATATGGTAAAAGAGAAGTGAAGTTGAGAGAGTAGTTGAGAAGTTTGAGGAAGAGCATAAGAGACAGAAGCGACAATAGAAAATATAGAAGCGGAAGAAGAGAGAAATTGTTGTGATTGTAGGATATTCTATGTAAATAATCCATGAGTGTAATCATAGGAATGTATATTGAACATCTATTGTAGTGCATAGCACACCAGAAGGCCTTAAATATAATAAAGAAGAAAATATTTGTGGACGTAGCCGAAGAGGGGATGAACCACGGTAACTCTGTGTTGAATTACACTATGGAATGGTTATTAATTCATATCTATATGATGTTAATTCTCGCTTCTACTATGGATGAATCATTATCTTTACTGATAAAGTTGAAATATTTATATGCAGTAACGTTAATTGTATGTTTAACTACTAACTGATAAGAATATAGACTAATATGTATAAAGAATTAAGTAACGAGGCTGGGTTAACTAGAATCTAGTGCATGAAAGGATATTGTAGGTATGACAGAGTGTGTCTCCCTTCTTTCCCTCCCCATTGCATAATCTTGGTTCCTTCAGTCCCCATAAAGATACCTCAGGTGAGACTTCACTTTCTCACAGGTGATGTTGAAAGGGTCGGTATCTGTAGGGTTTTGTTGGACTAATTACCTTGAACCCAAGGTCCTGAACCTATCTGCATGTGCATGCCAAAAAATGGTTTTGTTGTTGGGACTAGGAATCTAAAAGTGAGGGAATGTTTTGGAGACCGACGAGGAAAGAAATAACTGAATGGCTCAAGAAAAAACAAAAAGAATTGGCACAAAAGGAGAATAATAACCCTCGCTTAAAGAGTACGCAATGTCTGCAAAGGTATGTGTATACAAAATTGCATGAGGTATTTTTCAGAAAATTTCCTAATATCTTAGTAGAATGACTGGAAAGATTTGTGGAAAATACTAGTAGGCATAGACCAGTTGTGCCAAAGAACTAGACTCCTAAACTAGTGAGACAAGTGGATGGAGTATACAATAGGACATCCCGCGCAGTGGAATTTTGGCTAGACAGTGTCTGTGGAGGTTACATAATAGAATTTTCCATAGAATGTACCCAGGCTTACATTGTTGTAGAGAGAGACTTCTTTAAAGGTCTGTGAGGATGATTCATAAGGTCATTAGCTACCTCGATAAAAATGTTTTTATGTGACAAAGAAGTGATGACAATGGATTCGGATAGATAAAAAAAATTACACACATGGAGGGACTGGGGTTTTGCTGACCAGGAGTTGATCTGAGGGAAGGAAAATGGATAGAGGAAAGGGAGACTGAGAATGAAAGAGAAGAAGAAGGGATATCATAAGAAGAAGAAAAATTTGGAGTCTTGTGCAGTGGGAGAATGTACAAGAAGTTGAGAATTGCATCTAGGGAGAGAGAGAAGTGCAGTGAGTACCGTGAACATCATGCATACATACATATCATAGAAGTACAATAGACATAGGGAGAAGTGGAAGATATCCAATTCAGTCCAGTCATAGAAAAACCAGTAAGTCATGTCTAAGTCCAGTCCTGGTTCGAAACAACAACCTCGTGGATGTCACCTGAATATGAGACAATGTTCGAATATCTTTCTAGAGCACTTGTAATCAGTAAGGGAAGTCATAGCAATAGTGATAGAGGTATAGGTAGTTAGAGTCAACCAACATCACCAGGAAGGGGTCCTACACACAATAACATGGCACGAGTAGATAATACACTAAGATTACTAGAGTTCAAAGGAATTGGATCTGAGGATATAGAACAACATTTGTTCATATGTGAAACCATCTGGACTACAAATAATGTCCACCAAGATGGCGCAAAGATCGTGTAGTTGGAAAAAAAATTTCGAGGATGCACGCTAGTCTGGTACATGAAGCTCCAAAGTAAAATGCCACCGGGTCGAAAAAAGACATTATTAGAGATTACACAAGAATTTTTAAAAGAACTTAAGAAACCAAAGAATGAGTTCCAGTACCTTACTGAGCTTAAGGAGATCAAGCAAGTATAGACTAAGTCAGTCTGGGAGTTCGATTAGAGGTTCAAAGATGTGATGGGTAGGTTAACATTTCAAATACCCGATCAACAACATAGAGAGTGGTTCATTGCAGGTTTGTTACCTCACATCCATAATCCTTTGATACAACAAAAGGTTACATTGTAGTCTAAGGCATCGAAAATTTCTATGAAATTAAAATCCCATCTAGGTGAAGACAACAATAGAATGGCGCAAATATAGAACCAGTTGGATGCATCAATAATTTAGTTGGAAGAAATTACAAAGGGGAAAGAGAAATGGGAACATATATTATGCACCAAATGTAGGACTGAAGGTCACCACAAATATGAATTTCCATCCTTTGCGCAATACTTAACAGCTGGAGTGCCAAACCCGCTACCAGGAGGAAGATACTACGAGATATGAAAGAAATTGGGACATACCCTACATGCGTGTCAGCTATTAAAGAAATATAACCATACCCCAAGAATCTTATTTTGTATCTTTTGTAAATCAGTGGGACACAAAGACAAATATTGTTGTTCTTTCTACCTAATGAGGGAGCACACAATAGACATGTACAAGATTCAGGAGGAGAATCCTACGACAGAAGGACAAGGGAAGTATAATACTCTAAGAGGATTTAATCAAGGAAACCGAGGAGGATTTGGTAGGGGTTGAGGTAGAACAAACTTTGGGTGAGGAGGAAGAGGCCCCATAGTATGCTATAATTGTAACTAACTAGGACACTTAACACGGGATTGAAAAAATCCATGCATAACATGTACTTACTTTCAGGCGTTAGGACATGCGATAGAGGATTTCCCATAACTGCTGGAAAAATGGTAGGCCAAAGGAAATTAGAACAAGAACCTAAATATTCAAAATACATCCTCCAAAATACGGGACGAAGGACCCAAAATAGAAGTTGTTACGCAGGGAGGAACCAAAATAGGGATGGATGCAACCAACGCAAAGAAATTAGTTGAGCAGTGGGTAAAGAAATTAGAAGCACCTACATGAGAATTTGACCCACACGAAGAGAAGGAGACCTATAAACAAGAAAGGAAATAACTATTGCAACATGACTATACACCATCCACATTAGCTACACAACCTATGGGGGATATGCATCCCGCTGAGGACCAGGTCATGACCAAAGGATCATTGGAGAAGATGAGCACATTAGGAAAAAAATTTCAAAGTTTCCTTGAGTTGGTCGAAGATGAAAAGGCATTGCATACATTATGCTCTATTATTGATCATTGCGCTCAAGGAAAGGAAGTCTCTACTGACAGGAAAGTAGTGAACCAGCTAATGTGCAAGAAAAGAACTAACAGATAATTCAGGTTCAACGCACATATTGGAGAATACGACATAGATAATGTAATATTAGACTTAGGGTCGGACGTGAACGTGCTTCCTAAGAAGACATGGGAAATGATGGGAAAACCAAAGTTAGCATGGTAACCCATCCAATTGAGACTAGAAAATGAGTACAAAATAGTACCTATTGGGATATTAACATGAATACATGTGAATATAGATGGAGTGAACAACATCGCAGATTTTTAATTTATCGAGATTGTGGACAACAACAACCATATCTAGTGTTAATGGGACTGGAATGGGCCTTTCGTAACAAATCAATTATCAACTTGAAAAGTCGCGAGATGGTATTTGAAGTCAGAGACCAGAAAGTGACTGCACCCTTAGACCCAAAAGAAGGAAGGCGGTACATAGAAATAACACGGAGTGATGAAATCGATCACCTATACAATATTACTGCAAGGATGGATGATTATGTTAACCCCACCGCAGATGGAGCACTGAGTTGGAGAAGCATCGGTTCATGTACATCAGACTCAGAAGCAGGTCTAGAAAATTTGTAGAAGAGGATGCATGAAGTCTCAACATGATTATGTGCATGCATGAAAATGTCATTACGTTGGATTGGAATAGAATTGTGCAACCCACCTAAGTTTGATGGATTTTTAGATATGAAAACATTCATACAAAACTTTGAATCACTGGTACCAGAGAAACAGAGGATGCTAGCATTGGATGTTGTATTGAAATCCACCCCTACAAGATGGTGGGTGACACACAAAGGTACCATGGAAGATTGGCAAAAGTGTAGGAGACTAATCCAGATAAGATTTAATACAGAAGAGGGAAACATGACGCATAATTATACTGGTGAAGGAAACCCAACAGAGCATATTGCGCAGTTTGAAAACCAATGGAATGTAGTTCTCGAGGAGGAATGGACACACAGGTTCATTCATACTCTTGATACAATACCAAAAACTGGGTATTTAGAATGGAATTGCATATAGACACAATGGAGTGGGGTTACATAAGTGAAAGGTTCAAGGAAACATTCACATTTCATCATAATTCACCCTCGATAGATACAACACTTCAGGCAATCAAACAAAAATTATTCAAGGAAGAAGAACATATGGAAGTAAGATCAATATGCAATGAATAATAATAGATAGAAGTTATATCGATATGTAGAGCACATAGTGTTGTGATGGAAGTCCATAAATTATTTGAATGCTATAATGTGACCCAAGAGGATCAGGATGACAAAGATCCCTAGAATGTCCAAGTACAGGAAACAAAGGGAGAATAGGAAGTAGAGGGTTAAAGCTGGAATCTACAACTTATGCACATCCAGTTAAGACATGGATGGTTAACATTGGAACAGATCAAAATACAAAGTTGGCGCAGATAGGAGACTACTAGGATGACGAAATCGTAGAAAAATAGTTGAATTACTGTGCGAGTACCAAGACTTATTCCCGAGAAATTTCTCATAAATGAAGGGGATAGTTGGCGAGCTAGGAGAAATGAGAATCCATTTTAGGCCTGATGTTAAACCAATAAAAAAGAGATCGTGCGCAGATAGACTGGCAATGGAAACTTCACAGGTAGGTGAAATTGCGCCAACCAAGGAAATGCGACGCAAAAATGGTCAAGGAGATGGTAGTAATGACACCCTGCCACATGGAGTGATAGTTTTCAAGTAAGAAGAAGAAGGAAACAATAGTTACATACATATAAGGACAAGTCCCATGATGGCGCAGGATAGGACAGGCCCTGCAGATGACGTAGTCCCACGAGAAAAGGATACAGAATGAGGAAAAAGGAACGAATAAATATAATACCTATGCAAGGAAGGACGAACGGCGTAATTAAAAGAGAGAGAGAGAGAGAGAGAGAGAGAGAGAGAGAGAGAGAGAGAGAGAGATCATCATGACACGTCATAACAAGTTAAGTGGAAGGTACATCGCCATAAATGGAAAATCCATGCGAAAATTTGACATAACTGAAAAAATTAAATGGCCACATAACAACCTCGTACGATGAAGGAACTAAGGATGACTGATATCGTTAATTGGATGAAGGAACCAAGGAAGAATGATATCGTTAATAGGACAAAGGAACCAAGGACTACCGATATCATTAACAAGCAACAAACATACTACCTAAGGCATGGAAAACCCACCATGAAAGCGGTTCATTATTAGTGAACGCGCAAAAAAATATTTACACACTTAGCAGAATCGCACCACAACATGTCAAAAAATTATCCAGCATGACAACATGTATGCGGAATACAACACGATAAGACTGCAGATTAGCATGTGAATAACATGACTACAACTAGCAACTGTTATAAAGAGGTGAATTCACTAGAGGGACCAACAATCGTTGAGATATGAGAACGATTAGAGATCACCCACTCAGAGAGAAGGTGGTAACAACAAAATGTTGTGGAGACCTATGGCATCACGAACAGTTAGGAAAGCATGCACCAAACAAGCACAATTACCGAGTGAAGGTTCATACGTGGTGCAGTTTTCAAGAGCAAAATCTCAATGACTAGTATGACAATGCTGAAGGAAATGGACACAAATAAACAAAGATTTTCATACACGTTACAATATGACCCAAGACGAACAAGAGTAGTTTGAAAGGAAGAAGGAAGGTTCGACAGTAAGGTATAAAGCAAGTAAACCTAGCATGTGTGAGCAAGCACATAAGCATATAACATCAATCATCACAAGCACCTCCAGGGATGCACTTTTAATAAAATGACCTCAAAGTTCGGTAAGGAGTTTAGGAAGTTGCGCACGACCAAGGGGAGGCTCTATGTGAAAATTAATGAGGTGGCATGGAGCAGGGGCACCCAGAGGATTCTAAAGAGGAGCTCCATCTGATTAGAAGAGGGGATTAATGGATTGGGTACTAAGATTATCTAGGGGGAAGAGTGATGGAATAGTAATATGCATAGTCCAACATAGACAAGACCATCAAAAATATAAAACAGACAGAATTGAGGGTTAGTAGTAATGACAAGTCATAAAGCTGTAGTTGGGCCATAAATGGTAACACCCACTAAAAATCAAGACAGATTGGAAGGACGGACAGGATTTTAGGACGGATTTGGTAAGAGAAACTTCATTAATAAAATTGTATGGCATATTAATGGAAGTCTGGGCACAACAATTAAGGATGTATGAGACAGGCCCAGCTCTCATGAAATCATAAGAACCACATTAAGCCAAACAAGGGCCACTATTTTTGCATGCAAGCAAGAGCAGACAGATAAGAGAACTAGAATGGTTGGGTAAAAAGAGATAAGATAACCAGAGTCAAATGATAGATTACCATAAGGAGGGACCGAACAAATCCCAGGCCCGGTCAAAGATAAGGAATGACACCACCGAAAGAGGGAGGGTCGTCGACAGCAGTAAGGAAACAATCAAAGAAACCAATGGAAATACTATAGGTCGAAGAAGTGGTTGGAGTCTCAAATCCAACACCACGGGAAAAATTTCACAAAGATTACCTGCCACCAAGAAGGAGAGATGCACCACAGGTTCAGCTTCAATCCAATGTGAAGTACCCATTGTCAGTGGCCCTAGTCACGACTGGCATGAGTAGCGACGAAGAGTTACTGGGAAAAATTTACAACCTGAAGTATATGGATCACGAAATTATAGATGCACAAAAGTTCCCAGAGTTGGCAAGGGACCAATACCTATTCGCTATGATAGTCCAACAAATACGAGAAATTGTACTCAATCCACATGAATGGGTGTCAGGGCTAGATAGGGCAGGAATACTAAATGTGCTAGACATCCCATATTTCAGGCGAAGTATAGAATACAATGTATGTGTGAAGATGTTCCTCAGTTGTGTTCACGATGGTAAAATCTGGCTCGAACAACCAATAAAGATTACCATCGTGTTGATTGAAAAAATTACACGACTACCTCAAACAGGTGAAGATCCAGGTGCATTATTCCAAGGAGGGAGATTGAGCACTTTCATAGGAAATGAAAGAAAATTTGGCACAGAAGGGGAAAGAGGGGACTTGATGTCCAACAAATAAGTAATAAAAGGGTAATTTTTGCATCACAGGTACTGTCATGCAAACTACTATGCAAATGTCACAGAGATAAAGTATAGACTATAGTAATTATCATTGTGGAGAAATGTGTAGAATGTTAGGAACCAAATATCAATAAAGCATAGAAAAACCTCAGAATAAGTACTCGACGCCTTGAAAAAGAGACAAATTTAGATAATAAGGCTCTTCGAGGGGGAAACCTCCTTATGCCCACATAAATGTTCAATTACAAGATGATTCCAAATTAAAATGTCTCCTTGGTATATATAGGAGACTAGGAGGTATAATTACAAGTAATGGATTAAATCCGACATAAATAAAATAAAATTACTAATGTAATATGCCCCAATTAAGGGGTAATGAGACACTATTTAGGGCTTAACATGCCCCTCCCCTTGAGACAAGTTTTGTCCGCAACGCTTGAGTAACTCTGGATGCTTCTGTATAAAATACTCATCTTCCCAAGTGGAATCTTCAGCCGGTAGTTTCCTCCATTTAATGAGATACATTGAAATGGATCTATTCCTCAGCTGGCGAATTCTTGTGTCAGTGATGGATTCAGGCTCCAATATGATTTTTCCTTCCTCATCAAGTTCTAGCAATATAGTTTGAATTGGTATCTTATCACCTATAACCTTCTTTAAGCATGAAACATGGAAAACTGGGTGTACTTGTGAAGATGCAGGAAACTCCAATTTGTGTGCCATAGTACCAATCTTTTGGAACAACTTATAATGTCCATATTACTTTGGTGATAATTTATTATCCTTCTTGTCTTTCTTGAGGGACATTTGTTTGTATGGTTGTAGTCTTAGAAACACCCAATCCCCTACTTCAAAAATTCTTTCACTACGATGTTGATCTGCTTGTTGTTTCATGTGATTTTGTGCCATGGTCAGGTTGTCCTTTAATATTTGGAGAAATTGTTGTTGATGCTTGATGTGATCTTCCACTGCTTGAACCTTAGATTTTTCTTTTAGAGAAGAAGTGATGGAAGGAGGGTGGTATCCATAGAGTGCCATAAAAGGTGTCATTTTTGTTGCACTATGAAAGGAAGTGTTATACCACCATTATGCCAAGGGTAACCATTTGAACCATTGTTTTTGTTTATCAGAGACAAATAAACGAAGGTAGCCTTCCAGACATTTTTTCACTATCTCAGTTTGTCCATCAGATTGAGAATGATAGGATGAGCTATGAGCAAATTGAGTACCCAAACAAGAAAATAATTCTATCCAAAAATGTCCAGTGAAGATGGGATCTCTATCACTTACAATAATCTTTGGGCTACCATGTAGCTTTTGAATTATCTCCATGAATACGATGGCAACTATATTGGCTTTGAAGGGATGAGAGAGTTCAAAAACATGTGCGTACTTGGTCAGTCTATCAACAATCACCATGATGACACTCTTTCCTTCAAACTTCAGTAACCTTGTGATGAAATCCATGGAAACCTCGTCCCAACGCTGACTTGGGATGGCTAATGGTTGTAAAAGACCTGGGGTCTTAATTGTTTCCACCTTATTTTGTTGACAAACCAAACATTCTACCACAAACCTTTGAACATCAGTTTTAAGGCCATCCAAAAAAAAATCCTTCTTGACCCTATGGTAGGTTTTTAAAAATCTCGAGTTCCCTCCTACTAGAGAGGTGTGCAATTCCAATAGTACCTTTTGTTTGATTTGGGAGTTCTTACATAAATATAAGCGATCGTTGTACCATAGTGGATCATTTTTCCATGTAAATGTATCTGATGTACTTGAATCCTACTGCAACCTTTAAATGAGAGTCCACACTTCTTCGTCATTCTTCCATTCATCCCTTGCTTCTATTATCCAATCAGGTTGGATGATCGAGATAGCACAGAGAAAGGCCTCAACATATTCATCCTTCCTTGAGAGTGAATCTACCACAACATTTTGCTTCCCTTTTTTATAGACGATTTCAAAATCACAACCCAATGTCTTAGTTACCCATTTTTGTTGTTCTTCTGAAGATAGTATTTGTTCCAAGAAGTATTTAAGACTATCATGATCTGTTTTGACCTTGAAGTGCCTACCTATTAGGTAAGTATGCCATTTCTTCAATGCATGTAGTATTTCCATCATTTCCTTCTCATAAATGGGTTTGTGTAAGTCCTTTCCCTTAAGTGGTCGACTTTCAAAAGCTAGGGGGATTCCTTCTTGCATTAGGACAACACCAATTCTATTTCACGAGGCCTCACATTCCACAATAAAGATTTTTGTGAAGTCTGGAGTGGTCAAGACAGGATCTTTTCACATCACCTCTTTAAGTTGTTCAAAATATTTAGTTTCCTCTTGATTCGATGAAAATGCATCCTTCTTAGTTAGTGCCATTAAAGGTGTTGCTATTCTTCCATAGTGCCGAACAAACTTGCGGTAGTAACCTGTCAAACCCAAAAATCCTCTAATATTCTTCAATGTTTTGGGAATCATCCAGCCCATCATGGCCTTAATATTGTTAAGGTATACCTTGACACCTTCATGAGATACAATATGACCCAAATACTCTACCTCCTTCACTCCAAAGAAACATTTGGATGGTTTGGAATATAGTTGTTGCTTCTTTAGTAGTTGTAGCACCTTGTCAACATGTCGCACATGATCCTCCCAAGACTTGATATAGATTAGTATATCATCAAAAAATACTAACACAAAGTTTTGAAGGAAGGGCTTGAAAATGGAATTCATCAACACTTGGAATTGGAAGGTGCATTTGTAAGGCCAAAAGGCATGACCAAAAATTCATAATGGCCTTCATGAGTTTGGAATGTTGTTTTTGGGATATCTTCTTCCTTCATTCTAATATGATGATACCCTGAATGAAGATCCAACTTTGTGAAATAGATTGCCCCATGTAGTTCATCTAACAAGTCATCAATGACGGGAATGGGAAACTTATCTTTAATAGTGATCTTGTTGAGCTCTCTATAATCTGGACACATACGCCACGAGCCATCTTTCTTGAATACCATTACCACTGGTGCAGAGTAAGAACTTTGGCTAGGTCTAATAATGCCAGCCTCTAACATTTCTTCAACCATGCGCTCAATTTCACTCTTCTGGGCATAAGGGTATTTGTATGGCCTAATGTTAGGAGGAACACTCCCAGGAATTAGGTGAATATCATGATCATGATTTCGAGTGGGTGGAAGACCTTTGGGAATATCTTCAAATACTTTGGAATACTTATCAATGATCCCTTGGAAATCTAGAGGAATAGATGACTTAGATGTTTAAACATCTAGTGAGCATAGTTGTGCAATAACCCCTTGATGCCCCTTTTTCAATAATTTTGTCACGCCATCAGAGCTTATCACCTTACCAGGTTTCCCTATGATACCTCTTAGCTCAATTTCTTTTCCTTCCAATGAAAATTTCATGAAAAGTTCTTGAAAATTAAAAGCCATTGTTTCTAATTATTGTAACCATTGGATTCCTAGTACAACACCAACACCACACATGGGTATAGAAATAATTGGACTATTCATTACATATTTCCCCATAGTAAGATTGATCTTATTTCATTTTCCTGAGAAATTGATAGTTCCTCCATCTGCAATCATTACTTGAAACTCTGGTGCTGGATATACAAAGCAATTGACAGCTTTGGCTAATTTATAGTGAATGAAATTATGAGTATTGCCAGAATCAATTAGGACTATTACCTTTTTCTTTTTGATATATCCTTCGATCTTGAGGGTTTGAGGAGTGCTAATTCCAGCCAATGCATTACATGATATCGTGGTAGTCAACTCTTCAGATGAAATTGCTTCTACGTTTTCATCTTGAGATGGTTCTTGTTCTTGTTCTTGTTCTTGTTCCTCTTCACAATCTATGTAGAATAATTTCTTCTTGTTCTTGTTCCCCTTACTGTACTTGCTATCACAATTAAAGAATAAACCTTTTTCTTTTCTTTCCTCCAATTGTTGAGGTTTCAACCTTGTAGGTTGAGGTGTTTTAGAAGAAGGAGCAATATTCTCTCTATAGATGTTAGGATTGGTCCTTCTAGTAGCTGTAGCCATATTTTTACTTTCAACATTTCTTGCCACCCTAAATGCATTCTCCAATGATTTGGGTTCCCAAAGGTGAACCTCATGTTGAATGTTATCCCTTAAAGTTCCTATGAATACATAAATCAAGTGATCATCCGGAAAATCTGTTACCTTTATATTCAATCGTTGGAAGTTCTCAATGTGCTCTGTAACTGAACCCTTTTTCTTGAGATTTATCAATTGGCTAAAGAAGGTATTGTTCCTTGTATCCTCATAGTCTGCTATCATTTCTTCCGTGAAAATTTTCCAAGTGACGAGTTATTTGCGAGAACAAAGCCATCAATACCATACAAATTGATTGGGTTTTGAATATAAAAAAGAAATTTGTACCTTTTGTGTAAGTGGCACAATATGTAGATCAAAGAATTTCTCCATCTGAAGTATCCATGTGATAGGGTCCTTGCCATCAAACTTCCTCATATCGATGTTAGGAAAATGGCTGGTCTTCAACCCAAAGTTCAAGTTTCTCCATTCTTGATTCACCTTCCTTGTTTCCTCATCATGAATTTCATGGGATACATTTTCACTTTCAGGTGTCCTCTCTATTACGAAATTTTTCAATCCTTCCATGATATCCTCTTTTAAACCATCCATCTTAGTATTTATTGCCTCCAACTTAGCTTCTTTCTCTTGTAGTTCATCTTTTGTTACTGTATTCTTTTGTAAATCATTTATGTCCCTACACATTTCTTCACCTTCATCAAGAGTCCAAGTAGGATTGTCTAGAGGCTTATTTGGTGTAGAAGTTCCCTTTTTTGGTGGCATGTTGGCCAAGTATCACTTTAAACCTTGATTTTGAGGTGGTTCTGCTAGACAATCTCCCTTTTATTGTATCTCCAAAATTTCTGCCCTTCTGGGCATTAAAATTTTATTTTTTGTAGGTCTCTGATATTTCTTCTCTGCAATGGCACAGATCTAATCAAAATTGGATGTGCCAAGTGGAATTTACGGTAACTTCCCCACAACTTGCTGATTGTTTTCCTTTCCAGGAGATGTCACTTGTATAGTGTGCCCCGCACAAAATAATTGATATAAAATTCTGAAACTCATACCTGAGTTACTTAGGTCTGTCCACTATCCAATGCAACTAGTCTCACTCAATTTTGGTACTCTAGGAAGAAGTTATGATTGTTTTACCCGGAACACCTGCTTGAGACTAGTCAATAGGACTAGTCAGATACCCTATATTCCACAGGGTGTATCTACAAATTTAAGATGACCCAGAATCTGAAATTGTTCACAAAAGTACCTTACTAATTTATGTGAATACATTTCGGAGTTCAGGGTCTGAAACGTTACAGAAAAAAAAATTATAGTGAAAATTCCGCAATGACTCAATTCAGGATGATTACAGAACCTTATCTTAGAAAGGTTGTATCTCCGAAAATGTAAGGCCTCAGGAAATGAAATTTTAACCCAACGTACCTTGATCCATCTACTAAATATCCTCCAATCTGTTCCTTATGAATTGTTGTAAAAAAAAAGTTATAGTGAGAATTACAAGGTGTCTCAGATGTAGCAGCGAAACCCCAAGACCTTGAGCTTTGATATCATATGTTAGAAACCAAATATCAAAATAGCATAGAAAAACCTCAGAATAAGTACTCAACACCTTGAAAAAGAGATAAATTCAGATAATAAGCCTCTTTGAGGGGGAAACCTCCTTATACCCACATAAATGTTCAATTACAAGATGATTGCAAATGAAAATGTCTCCTTGGTATATATAGGAGAATAGGAGGTATAATTACAACTAATGGATTAAAATGACATAAATAAAATAACATTACTAATGTAATATTCCCCAATTAAGGGGTAATGACCCACTATTTAGTGCTTAACATAGAAGGGATCCAAATGAACTGGGCCAATTTTCTCAAGAACCAGTTTTTACAAGGTTGCATAGAGGCTCAGGAAAAGGGCATCGAGTTCCATTATGTGTGGTTGTTAATACCAGTTTCACTAGTCGGATGGAAAGAACCAGCGTATTACCAATCAATACGCACATCAGGTGGTCCCACCTTACCTCGCAGGTATACCAATTTATGGCACACAACACTGAAGAAGAGACAAACCGAAATGAACATTGTATTATTTACCTACTTATACTATATCACATAGATAGTGACACACACACCGTGCATTCCAACAAACACAGTAGTAGTATATGAAGGCATCACACAGTTTAGAGAGGGCATGCACCATATGTATGTACAAGTTGTGAAGGACCCAAAACAACAATGTACGCAAATGAGCTACAAGGTGACAGTAGAGAAAGTGGGACCAAAACTTATTGATGGGTACAAAGAGATGAACAAGGGTTCCCATCGAGAGGGTCGGACCTAGGGGGAAGAGAGAAAGAACCTAGCAGATAGGGAAGACCCATAAAACAAAGAGGAGGAACTAGAGGACAGTTCCAAAGAGCTAGGAGATACACAAGGAAAAGATCCACCAACAGAAACAGGGATCATACGTGAAAATTCAACAGCCCCCATGAAAGGCATGAAAACAAAGGACATGGGAGAAACCCAAGAAGGGAGAGCACACAATAAAACTAAGGCACAAAGACCACCACCTTCGTTCTACATATTAACTAAAGGAGACATGAAAAGAATTGGCTAACAAATGGATGAAACCACAAATTATGAGATTTGGGAGAAAGCAACTAAGAATCAAGAAGCACACCACAAGGAGATGCATGATCAGCTGGTAGCACTCCAGTAGATGATGGATGCAGAAAACAGTAGGGAACAACATAGGATAGAAGAAGAGGTAGTCAAGGGATGGACCAAGAAACAAGAAGTACTACAGGAACAACTAGAGGTAATCCAAAATATCCTGGAGACAATGCAAATAACACATGCACAAGGACTAGGCGCGGACCAACCAGGTTTGACAAAAGGCACATAGACTACAGGGTTGGTTTAGTTGTTAGCATTATGTAGAGTGATCAAAGTACTAGTAGGGATAGTTGGGCTACCCAACCCCAGAAGTCAAGAGTAGTTACAGGAACTAATTCACATGGACTTAGTCTTATCCCAAATGAGTACAGAAATGTTACAGAGCTTACATATAGCGATTATATAGGAATTATGCATTCACGTAGATAATGTAGCCATAGAAATAGAAAAGGTGGAGACCGAGAAGGAGGAACTGCAGAGACAATACAACACTGTGCTATAAGAAAAGTGTGCAAATGAAAAGAGTGTAAAACTCGCAGAAAAGGAAAAAAACAAAGCATACAGCGAGGAAAAGGAATCTAAGAGGGAGAATCTTGAAGAAGAAGAGAAGGCCAATAAATCCACACAAGGAATGATTGAAGCAGAAGAGAAAGGTTGATAAATCCAACCAGGAAAAGAATGAAGTAGAGGAAAAGGACGAAGAAATAAGAAAGGAAAAGGAGGAAGCCAAGAAATTGGCATAGAAAGTTCAAGTAGCGGTACAACAATTATATAAGAAATTACTAGAATAACCAATGGTGGTAAAGGCCATGGTTGAAGAACAAGTAGGAAATATTAGCGAGGCTATCCAGGGCCTTCGCAAGAAGATCACATAATTGGAAGTGAGCGCAACACCAGAGACACCACCAGAAGAAAGAGCGCAAAGGGAAAGGAATGCGTAGACAGTGGTGGCGAAGATTAAAAACTTAGAACATGAGTGTATAAAGATATGTGAATAAGGCATGCGCATGTGGACAGATATGAAAAACACCCCAAAGATGCAAGCACTGGAAGAGAAAATATGGGTTGCGCGGGAACAAGCGACTTAGGACACTGAGCGCGTAAATACTCTCCCAACAAGCAAAAGGATGGTAGCATTTTTGGCTAACAGGAAAATTCACCTTGTAGTGGAATAGCTGAAAGAAGAACATTGGAAGATTACACAATATTTGTGACCGTGAAAGAACGAGGCACTCAGGGTGCTAGAGGAACTAGCTATCGTGTAAACCAGCATGAAATTAGCAGTGTAGGATAATGTAGACAATGGATGAAATTGTGAACAAGGAGTTCAAAGTCATAGAAGCAGTATAGAAAACAAAAGAGAGCCTCCAAAAATTCATTGAGGCATGGAAGATCACAACACAATAGGTCTAAGTGGCTTGGGACGAGCATCAGGTGAGTGTTGGGGGCATTTTTGGCAGATAGGTTGGATAGAGAACAACGGGAAGAAACAATGCACAGAGAAAAGACACAGGATCAAGAAGATCAAGAGGATCGAGAAAAAATAGAAGAAGATGAGGAACAGGAAGGAACAACGTCCCGTAAAATTTGGGAAAACTAGTCGAGCATGAGTTGTATCTAGCTCAGAATGAGTTTTCACCATTCGAGCATGAGTGGGAGCCAACTCATTATGAACTCTAAAGAAAACCTAAGAAAAATGAACCTAAATAGGTAAAATGGAAGCGAAGTTGAGGGAGTAGTAAAGAAGTTCGAGGGAGAGTAGATGAGATAGAAGTGACAGTAGCAGAGATAGAAGTGGAAGCAGAGAGTAATTGTTGTGATTGTAGGATATTATGTACAAATAATCCATGAATGTAAGTAGAGGAATGTATATTGAACATCTGTTGTAGCGCATAGCGCACCAAAATGCCTTAAATATAACAAAGAATAAAATCTTTGTGGACATAGCCTAGGAGGGGGTGAACCATGATAAATTTGTGTCGAATTACACTGTGAAATGGTTATTCATGTTTTTCATATGTTAATTCATGTATGTATGATGTTTATTCCCTATTTTACTATGGATGAATGCTTATCTTTAGTGATAAAATTGAAAGATTCATGCGCAATAACGTTAATTGTATGTTTAACTACTAACTGATAAGAATATAGACTGATATGCATAAATAATTAAGTAACGAGGTTGGGTTAACTAGAATATAGTGCATGAATGGATCTTGTAGGTATGACAGAGCACATCTACCTTCTTTCTATCACCACTGCAGAATCTTAGTTCTTTTAGTCCCCATAAAGAAATGTCAAGTGAGACTTCGCCTGCTCGCAGGTGATGTCGAAAGGGCCGATATCTGTAGGGTTTTTTTGGACAAATTACCTTGAACCTGGGGTCTTGAACCTATCCACGCGTGCATGCACCAATAAGCATGGATACTGGGAATGATGAAACATTTACAATTACATGGATACTCATCGAATGCAGAAGATAGAATTTCAATCTAGAACCTTCAAGGAAAGGTGTCTATGTGGTGGGATCGGTTGAAGCAAGTTAAGGACTTTGATGAGAAAAGAATCTCTTGGAAGCAGTTCTAGGAATATTTTTAGCAACAATATTTTTCAGAACAATATTATGATGAAATATGCAAGAGTTCTTTGAAATCAAACTTGGGAACATGACTATGGATGAATACAAGAAAAACTTCTTGGAACTTCTGAAGTATGTGAGATTCATAAAAGATGAGAAGGTCAAAATTTAGAGGTTCTTGAAGTGGACTGCCATCCTTCTACAAGAGTAAAATTAAGTTTGATGAGCCCAAGAATTTAGAATAATCCATAAGAAAGGCCAAGTATTTATATGAGCATAACAGAGGAACGTCGACTTTCCAAAGGGCCTGGGATGAAAAGAAGAAAGGAAAGATGGATCAAAGGAAAAAAGGATTCAAGCCACCTTTCATAAGGAATAGTTCTCAAGAACATTAGCAAGGGAAGCCATCTCAAGGTGATCAAAAAGTGACAAAGTCCTTGGGAAAGAGGCCTAGACAACAACCCATAAGGTGTTGGGGGTGTGAAGGAGATAACATGTATAAAGATTGTCCTCGCCGAGGAGATATGATGAAGACTTTGCATAGAATCAAGCAAGAGGAGATAACAGAGGATGTGGAAAAAAACATGCCAAGGATCTATGTAGCCTTGGACAATAGACAAAAAGACTATCAATCCCACATGATTAAAGTGGAAGGTAAGATTAATAATCATCCTAAAGAGATTTTAATTGATTATGGAGCTAGCCATAGCTATATAGATCCAAAGCTATTTGAAATATTTAAATTGAATAAATGTAAGCATGAAAAGTCTTGGTTAGTTCATCTAGCTACTGGAACCAAGAGAAGATAATGAGTTTGTTAAAGAATACCGTATAAACATGAATGGAACTAACACTAAGGCATATTTGAACATCATACTACTTGGGTCTTATGACTGCTTGATCGATATGGATTGGCTACAAATGCATTGTGTTGTTTTAGATTGTTATAACAAGGTTTTCACATGTCTTGATAAAGAAGGGAATCCAAGGACAGTGAAAGGTATTCCAAGGCCTATATATGTCCAATAGATTTCAACATTACAGTTGAAAGGAAGTTTTAATAAAGGGTGCTAGATATATATAGCCCATATGGAAGAGCCAATGAAGGATAAGGAGCCAAGTCTTGAATATTATCCAGTTTTGAAAGAGTTTGAAGACATGTTTGAGGAGTTGCCAGGATTGTCCCCAAAGAGGGATATAGATTTTTCTATTGACTTAATGCTCAGAGTTGCCCCGATATCCAAGACTCCCTATAGAATGAGCACACCGGAGCTAAAAGAGTTGCAAATGAAGCTAGAAGAGTTGTCAAACAAAGGGTAAATATGCCCGAGTGTTTCTCCTTGGCATTCCCCAGTTATTTGTTTCAAGAAGAAAGATGGAACCCGAAGGTTATGTATTGACTTTAGAAAATTGAACAAGGTCACAGTCAAGAATAAAGATTATTTTCCATGGATTGATGATATTTTCGATCATCTGAAAGGAGAAAAGATATTATCCAACATTGACTTGACGTCAGACTATCATAAGGTGAGAATCAAAGAAGAGGATACTAGAAAAACAACCTCTAGGACAAGGTATGGACACTATGAATTTGTGGTGGTGCCTTTTGGGTTGACAAATGCACCTGCTAACTTTATGTGTCTAATGAATGGGGTGTTCAGATATTTTAAGGACAAGTTTGTCATTGTATTATTGGATAACATTCTTATCTATTCCAAGACAGAGAAAGATCATGAGCGACGTTTGAGGATGGTGCTACAAGTGTTAAGAGAGAACCAATTGTATGCCAAATTGAGTAAATGCACTTTTTATCAAAAACAGATCCATCATTTGGGTCACATTATTTCAAAGGATGGCATGGCGGTGGACCTGAAAGTATTATTTTTCATCCTTATGGAGTGTAGGCCACCATAACCCTGTGCGTAAGACCTTCTGCGCAGTGGATTTCCATGCATAATTTCCTCCTGCTATCCCATCGTGCACTTTTGCGAATATAGTTGGTCTTTCCTGTTCAACTACGCATCGTCGTAGTGTTCCATCTACACCTAGTTTATATAAGCTTCCTGCAATGAGTTTGTAGTTCGTAGCCTTTACTACCAACTGCTTCTTTTGTGTGGTTGTCATGTTTGAGGGGGCCATTCATGTACTTAGGAATTGTACAATATTTGTAAATTAATTTTCGACCATTTTAACAAAGAATAATTGTGTGTCTGGCAGGCTATCATCCAAATTTCCTGTGTCTTCTCCTGAAAGTATGTGTGACATATGGTCGAGCCCTACATTGATTTTACCTAGTTTTACTACTACTTTGAAGTCTTACTCCTAGAACAATAGGATCCATCTACAAATCCTCCCCCCCGACACTGGTTTATTAACTAGATATCACAGCATAGAATGATCCGTATACATCTTAAAGTGTGTTCCCAAAAGGTAGTGTCTAAATTTCCACAATGCGTATACCATAGCCAACCCCTCCCATTCTATGGTGGTATATTTTTTCTCCGTCGTTGAAATTTTCCTACTAGAAAATGAAATGGGGTTATCGATGTCCCCTTCACCTAGATATGATAATATTTATCCCAGTGCCATAGATGAGGCATCTACATGTACATGAAACTCCTTAGTCCAATATGGGAAGATCAGGACTGGTGCAATTACTAGTTTGTGTTTTAGTGTGTCCAGTCCTTCCTGGCAGTCGTCGTTGCACTGAAACTTCACTTCCTTTCAGTAGTTTTTCCATTGGTGTTGTGATCTGTGTGTATCCTTTAATGAATTTCTTGTAATAACATGTGTGGCCCAAAGTCATGCGTAGTTTTTTTACTGATGTGGGTGGTTGTAGTTCCAAAATTACTACAATATTTGTCGGGTCCACTATTAATCCATGTTTACATACTACAAGTACTATCAGTATTTTGAAAGGTGCACAAAAAATACATTTCTTTAGATTCAATGATATCTGATGTTGTCTAGACTTGTCCAACATTAATCTCAACAATTCCATGTGGTCTCATAGTAGGCTGAAGATAGTCCATTCGTCCAAATATACTTCAAGGAATTTATGAATGAACTCCTTAAACATTGTGAAAACTACCCTGGAGAATACCACCAATTCATTCTTTAATCCAAATGGAATTATCGTGTATTGGAAACTTCCCCATTTTGTTGTGAATGTTGTCTTTTGTCTATCCTCCTACGCAATTTTGATTTGATGGTCTCCTGAAAATCCATCTGTAAACAAGTATGCTTATTTTCCGCCTACGTTCTCTAGTACCTCATATATAAATGGAGTTGGGAACGGATCATGTAGGCATGCATCATTTAGCTTTATGAAGTAGATGATAGATTTTGATTCCCCCTGTTTTCTTATCCTATACTACCATGGGAATTATCCATTCACATTCTTTGATTGGTTCAATAACTCCTTCTTTTAACATGCTTTCCATTTCTTCCTTGAATTTTTCTTCATATCGTGGGTTCAGTCGATATGGTCTATGTCGTACCAAGACCATTATGAGCCTCGGTATGGTCTCAAATGGGAAAGAAAGTTGGCTAGAGAAAAATGAGAAGAAATGATGCACAGAGAAAAGGCGTGAGATTAAGAAGATTAAGAGGATCAAGAAAGAAGAGAGAAGAAAGAGAAGAAGATGGGGGACAAGAACGAACAAGGTCCCGTAAAATCTGGGAAAACCAGTCGAGCATGAGTTGTATGTAGCTTAAAATGATTTGTCACTAGCCGAGCATGAGTGTGAGCCAACTCATTATGAACTGGAAATAAAACCTGATAAAAGGGAATCTAAATATGGTAAAAGAGAAGCGAATTTGAGAGAGTAGTTGATAAGTTTGAGGGAGAGCAGAAGAGACAGAAGCGACAGTAGCAGAGAAAGAAGCGGAAGCAGAGAGTAATTGTTGTGATTGTAGGATATTCTATGTAAATAATCCATGAGTGTAAGCAAAGGAATGTATATTGAACATCTATTGTAGTGCAAAGCGCACCAAAAATCCTTAAATATAATAAAGAATCAAATCTTTGTGGATGTAGCCTAGGAGGGGGTGAACCACGTTAACTTTGTGTCAAATTACACTGTGGAATGGTTATTCATGTTTATAATTTATTAATTCATGTATGTATGATGTTAATTCTCTCTTTTACTATGGATGAATGCTTATATTTACTAATAGAGTTTAAATATTCATGCGTGGTAATGTTAATTGTATGTTTAACTACTAATTGATAAGAATATAGACTAAACATATAAAGAATTAAGTAACGAGGTCGGGTTAGCTAGAATCTAGTACGTGAAAGGATATTGTAGGTATGAAAGAGTGTGTCTCCCTTCTTTCCCTCCCCACTACATAATCTTGGTTTCTGCAATCCCCATAAATATACCTCGGGTGAGACTTCACCTGCTCGCAGGTGATGCTGAAAGGGATGGTATATGTAGGGTTTTGTTGGACTAATTACCTTGAACCCAGGGTCTTGAACCTATCTGCATGTGCATACCAACAAATGGTTATGTTGTTGGGAACAGGAATCTAAAAGTAATGGAATGTTTTGGAGACCGACGAGGAAAGAAATAACTAAATGGTTGGAGAAAAAAGAAAAAGAATTGGTGCAAAAGGAGAATAAGAACCATCCCTTAAATAATAAGCAATGGATGTAAAGGTATGTGTATACAAAATTGCATGAGGCATTTTTCAGTGAATTTCCAAATCTCTTAGCAGAATGGCTAGAAATATTTTTGGAAAAGACTTATAGGCATAGACTAGTAGCACCAAAGAACTGGACTCCTGAACTAGTGAGACAAGTGGACACAGTAGACAATAGGACATCTCGCCTTTTGGTTGGACAGTGTATTGGGAGGATACATAACATAATTTTCCATAGACTATACCCAGGCTTACAATGTTGTAGAGAGAGACTTATTTAAAGGTCTGCGACGAAGATTCATAAGGTCATTAGCTACCTCGATAAAAAAATGTTGTTGTGTGACAAAGAAGTGATGAAAATGGAGTTAAATAGCTAAAGAAATTGACACACAAGAAGGGACTGGGGTTTTTCTAACTGGGAGTTGATCTGAGGGCAGGAAAATGGACAGAGGAAAGGGAGACTGAGAATGCAAGAGAAATAATAAGGGATATCAAAAGAAGAAGATGAATTTGGAGTCTTGTGCAGTGGGAGAAGGTATAAGAAGTTGAGAATTGCGGCTAGGGAGAGACAACAGTGCAGTGAGTACCTGGAACATCACGCAGACAACCATATCATAGAAGTACAACAGACATAGGGAGAAGAGGAAGATATCCAATTTAGTCCAGTCATAGAAGAACCAGTAAGTCTTGTCTAAGTCGAGTCTTGGTTCGAAACAACAACCTCGTGGACGTCACCTGAATATGAGACAATGTTCTAAGATCTTTCCAAAGAACTTGTAATTAGTAAAGGAAGTCATAACAGTAGTGGTAATGGTATAGGTAGTCATATTCAACCAAAATCACTAGGAAGGGGTCCTACACACAGTAACATGGCAGGATTATAAAATACACTAAGATTACCGGAGTTAAAAGGAATTGGATCTAAGGATACAGAACAACATTTGTTCATATGTGAAACCATCTGGACTACAAATAATGTCCACGATGATGGCGCAAAGATCATGTAGTTGGAAAAAACTTTTCGAGGACGTGCACTAGTCTGGTACATGAAGCTCCAAAGTACTATGCCATCAGGTCAAACAAAGACATTATTAAAGATTACACAAGCATTGTTAAAAGAATTTAAGAAACCAAATATTGAGTTTCGGTACATTACTGAGCTCAAGGAGATCAAGCAAGTACAGAATCAGTCAGTATGGGAGTTCGATCAAAGGTTCAAAGATGTGATGGGGAGGTTAGCATTTCAAATACTCAATCAACAACATAGAGAGTGCTTCATTGCAGGTTTGTTACCTCATAGTTGTAGTCCTTTGATATAACAAAAGGTTACGTCGCAGTCTGAGGCATTGGAAATTTCTATGAAATCAAAAACCTCTCTGGTTGAAGACAACAGTGGAATGGTGCAAATACATAACCAGTTTTCTTCATTAATAATTCAGTTGGAAGAAATTACAAAGGGGAAGAGAAATGGGAACATATATGATGCACCAAATGTAGGACTGAAGGTCACCACAAAGATGAATGTCCAGCCTTTGTGTAGTACTTAGAAGTTGGAGTGCCAAACCCGCTACTAGGAGGAGGATACTATGAGATATGAAATAAATTGGGACATACCCCCAATGAGTGTCACCTATTACAAAAATATCACCATATCCCAAGAAGATTATTCTGTAACTTTTGTAAATCAGTGGGACACGAAGACAAATATTGTCATGTTTTTTACCTAATGAGGGAGCACACGATAGACATGTACGAGATTCAGGAGGAGAATCCTACGAAAGCAGGAGGAGGAAAGTATAATACTCCAAGAGGATTTAATCAAGAAAACCGAGGAGGATTCGGTAGGGGTCGAGGTAGAACAAACTTTGGGTGAGGAGGAAGAGGCCCCATAGTATGTTATAATTGTAACTAACTAGGACACTTGGCAAGGGATTGACAAAATCCATGCACAACATGTACTTATTGTTGGGTGTTAGAACATGCGATAGAGAAATGCCCACAACTGTTTGAAAAATGCCAAGCCAAAGGAAATTAGAACTAGAACCTGAATATTTAAAATATATCTGCTGAAATATGGGACAAAGGACCCAAAATAGTGGTTGTTACGCACGGAGGAACCAAAACAGGGATGGATGCAACCAACGCAAATAAATCGGTTGAGCAGTGGGTAAAGAAATCAGAAGCACCTACATGAGCATTTAACCCACATGAAGAGAAGGAGACCTATAAACAAGCAAGGAAAATACTAGTGTGACGGGACTAGACATCGTCCAAATTAGCTACACCACCTATGGGGGATATGCATTCCGCTAAGGACCAGGTCATGACCAAAGGATCACTGTAGAAGGTGAGAACCTTAGGAAAAAAAATTCAATGTTGCCTCGAGTTGGTTGAAGATGAAAAGGCATTGCATACATTATGCTCTATGATTGATCAGTGCACTCAAGGAAAGGTATTCTCTACTAAAAGAAAAGTAGTGAACCATCTATTGCACAAGAAAAGAACTAACAAAGAATTCAGGTTCAGCGCACAGATTGGAGAATACGACATAGACAATGTGATATTAGACTTAGGGTTCGATGTGAAAGTGATACCTAAGGAGACATGGGAGATGATGGGGAAACAAAAGTTATCATGGTCACCCATCCAATTGACACTAGAAAATCAGTACAAAATAGTACCTATTGGGATATTAACATGAATACATGTGAATATAGATGGAGTGCACAACATCGCAGATTTTGAATTTATCAAGATTGTGGACAACAACCAACCATATCTAGCGTTAATGGGATTGGAATGGGCCTTTTATAACCAAGCAATTATCAACTTGAAAAGTCACGAAATGATATTTGAAGTCAGAGACATGAAAGTGACTGCACCCTTAGACCCAAAAGAAGGAAGGTGGTACATAGAACCAGCGTGGGGCGATGAAATTGATCACCTATACAACATGATTGCAAGGATGGACAATTATGTTAACACCACCATAGATGGAGCACTGAGTTGGAGAAGCATCACTTCATGTACATCAGACTCGGAAGCAAGTCTAGAAACTTTGTAGCAGAAGATGCATGAAGTTTCAACACGACGATGTGCATGCATAAAAAGGTCATTACGTTGGATTGGAATAGAATTGTGCAACCTGCATAAGTATGACATATTTTCAGATATGACAACATTCATACAAAATTTTGAATCACAAGCACTAGAGCAACAGAGGTTGCTAGCATTGGATGTTGTATTGAAATCCACCACTACAAGATGGTGGGTGACACACAAAGGTACCATAGAAGATTGGAACTAGTGTAGGAGACTAATCCAGATAAGATTTAATACTGAAGAGGGAGACATGATTCATAAATATACCAGCGCAGGAAACCTGAAAGAGTATATTGTGCTATGAGAAAACCAGTGGAATTCATTTCCCAAGGAGGAATGGACACACAGGTTCATTCATACTCTTGATACAATACCAAAATATGGGTATTTAGAAATGGAAGTGTGTAGGGACACAGTGGAGTGGGGTTACATAAGTCAAAGGTTCAAAGAAACATTCACATTTCAGCATAAGTCACCCTCGATAAATAAAACACTTCAGGAAATCAAACAAAAACTATTAAGAAGAACAGATGGAAGTAAGATTAATATGCAATGAATAAGAATAGACAAAATTAATATCGATATGTAGTGCACATAATGTTGCGATGACAGCCGATAAATTACTTGAATGCTATAATGTGACCCAAGAGGATCGGGACGATGAAGATCCCTAAAATGTCCAAGTACAATAAACAGAGGGAGAACAACCAGTAGAGGGCCCAGAGTTGGAATATACAACATATGCGTAGCCAGTCAAGACATGCAAGGTTAACATTGGAACAGAGCAAAATTTGAAGTCGGCACAGACAGGAGACTACTACGATGATGAAACCATAGAAAAAATAGTCGAATTACTGTGTGAGTGCCAAGACTTATTCCCAAGCATTTTCTTAGAAATGAATGGGATAGTTGGCAAGATAGGAGAAATGAGAATCCATTTTAAGCCTAATGCAAAACCAGTAAAATAGAGACCGCGCGTAGATAGACTGACAATGGAAACTGCACAGGTAGGGGCAACTGCGCCAACCAGGGAAACCTGACACAAAAATGGTCAAGGAGACAGTAGTAATGACAACCTGCCACGCAGAGTAATAGTTATCAAGTATGAAGAAGAAGGAAATAATAGTTGCAGGTGGATAAGGACAAGTCCCATGATGGAACAAAATAGGACATGCCCAATAGATGAGGTAGACCCACGATAAAAGGAGACAGAATGAGGCAAAAGGAATGAAGAAATATAATACATGTACAAGGCAGGATGAACGACGCAATTAGAGAGAGAGAGAGAGAGAGAGAGAGAGAGAGAGAGATCATCATGAACGTCATAACAAATTAAGTGGAAAGCACGTCACCATAAATGGAAAATCCATGTGAAAATTCGATGGAATTGACAGACTTAAATGGCCACATAACAACCCCGTACGACAAAGGAACCAAGGATGATCGATATCGTTAACAGGAAGAAGCAACCAAAGACTATCGATATCATTAACAAGCAACAAATGAACTATTTGAGGCATGGAAAAACCATTGTGATGACGGTTATTTATTAGTGAAGGCGCAAAACAATATTTACACACTTAACATAATCGCACCACAACATGTCAAACAATTTGCCAGCATGACAACCTGTATGAGGAGTACAACATGATAAGACTGTAGATTAGCGCGTGAAGAACATGACTACAACTAGCAGCTATTATAAAGGGGTAAATTCACTAGAGGGGCCAATATTTGTTGAGATATGAGAATGATTAGAGATCACCCACTCAGAGCGAAGGTGGTAATGGAAAAAATTTGTGGAGACCTATGACATCATGAACAATTAGGAAAGCATGCACCAAACAAGCACAATTACTGAGTGAAGGTTCATATGTGGTGAATTTGTCAAGAAAAGAATCTCAACGAATGGGACGACGACGCTGGAGGAAATGGACACAAAGAAACCAAGATATGCATACACATTACAATATGACCCAGGATGAACCAGAGCAGAGAGAATGGTAGAAGGAAGGTTAGGCAGTAAGGTGTAAAGCAAGTAAACCTAGTGCACATGAGCAAGCACATAACAATATAACAGCAATCGTCACAGGCGCCTCCAGGGATACACTTTTAAGAAAATGACCTCAAAGGTCGGTAAGGAGTTTAGGAAGTTGCACATGACCAAGGCTCGATGTGAAAATTAATGAGGCGGCATGGAGCAGGGACACCCGGAGGATGCCAAAGAGGAGCTCCATCTGATTATAGTAGGGGCTTAGTGGATTGGGTACTAAGATTATCAAGGAGGAAAAGTGTTGGAATAGTAATATGCACAGTCCATCATAGACAAGACCGTTAAAAAGATAAAAATGGATAGAACTGAGGTTTAACAGTAATGACAACTCATAAATTCGTAGTTGGGCCATAAATGGTAACAACCACCAAAAATCAAGACAGATTGGCAGGACGGGCTAGGATTTCAGGACGAATTCGGTAAGAGAAACTTCATTAATACAATTGTATGGTATACTAATGGCGGACTGGGCACAACAATTAATGTCGGATGAGACAGGCCCAACTGGCATGAAAGCATAAGAACCACATTAAGCCAAAGAAGGGCCACTATTGTTGCATGCAAGAAAGAGCAGACAGAGAAGTGAACCAGAACGACTGGGAGAAAAGAGCTAAGATAACGAGATTTGAATGATAGGTGACCATAAGGAGGGACCACACAAATACCAAGCATGGTCATAGATAAGGAATGACACCACCAAAAGTGGGAGGTTTGTCGACAGTGGCAAGGAAACAATCAAAGAAACCAATGGAAATACTAGAGGTCGAAGAAGTGGTCGGAGTCTTCGACTACAACACCACAGGAAAATTTTCATCGAGATTACCTGCCACCACAAAGGAGTGATGCACCACAGGTCCAACTTCAAGACAATGTGAAGTACCCACTGTCGGTGGCCCCAGTCACAACTGGCATGAGTAGCAATGAAGAGTTACTGGGAAAAATTGTCAATGCGGAGTATATGAATCACGACATTACAGATGCACATAATTTCCCAGAGTTGGAAAGGGACTAGTACCTGTGTGCCATGACAGTCCAAGAAATAGGAGAAATTGTACTCAAGCCACAGGAATGGGCGTCGGGGCTAGACAGGGAAGGAATATTGAATGTGATAGACATCCCATATTCTTAGCAAAGTACAAAAATCAATGTATGTGTGAAGATGTTCCTTAGCTATGTTCATGATGGTAAAATATGGCTTGAACAACCAGTAGATATTACCACCATGTTGATTGCGAAAATTACAGGACTACCTCAAACAGGTGAAGATCCAGGTGTGTTATTCACCAATACGGGAGAATGAGCACTTTCAGAGGAAATGAAAGAAAAATTTGGCGCATTAAGGGGAAAGAGGGGACTAGATGTCCAACACATCAGTAATAAAATGGTAAGGTTTGCAACATAGGTACTAGCATGCAAATTACTACGCAAATGTCACAGAGACAAAGTATCGGCCGCAGTAATTGTCTCTGGGGAGAAATTTGTAGAAGGAATCTAGATGAATTGGGCCAATTTTCTCAGGAACCAGTTTTTACAAGGTTGCATAGAGGCCCAGGAAAAGGGCATCGATTTCCATTATGCGTGGTTGTTAATACCGTTTGCACTATTCTGATGGAAAGAACCAGCGTATTACCAATCCATGCGCACATCAGGTAGTCACACCTTACCTCGTAGGTATACTAATTTATGGCACACAACACTGAAGAGGAGAAAAACTGAAATGAACATTGTATTCTTTACCTACTTAGACTATATCACATAGATAGTGACACACACACTGTGCATTCCAACAAACATAGTAGCAGTATACGAAGGCATCATGTGGTTTAGAGTCGACATGCACCATATGTATGTACAAGTTGCGAAGGACCCAACACAACAATGGACGCAAATGAGCTACAGGGTGATAGTAGAGGAAGTGGGCCCAAAAATTATTGACATGTACAAGGATATGAATAAGGGTTCACATGGCTAGGGTCCGACCTAGGAGGAGGAGAGAAAGAACCTAGCAGATAGGGCAGACCCATCACATGAAGAGGAGGAACAAGAGGACAGTTTCGAAGAGCTAGGGGATACACAAGGAAAATATCCACCAACAGAAACAGGGGTCATACATGACACATAAACAACCCCCATAAAATGCATGAAAAGAAAGGACATGGGAGAAACACAAACAAGGAGAGAACACAAAAAAACTAACACACAAAGACCACCACCTTCGTTCTACCTATTAACTAAAGGAGACATGGAAAGAATTGGAAAACAAATGGATGAAACCGCAGACTAGGAGATTTGGGAGAAAGCACCTAAGAAGAAAGAAGCACACAACAAGTAGATGTAATATCATGTGGTATCACTCCAGCAAATGATGGATACAAAAAACAGAAGGGTGCAACACAGGATAGAAGAAGAGGTAGTCGAGGGATGGACCAAGAAAAAGGAAGTACTACAGGAATAGCTAGGGGTAATCCAAAAGATCATGGAGACAATGCAATTAACACATGTGCAAGGACTAAGTGTAGGCCAACCAGGTCTGACAGAAGGCACACAGACTATAGGGTTGGTTTAGTTGATAGCACCGTGCAGAGTGATCAAAATACCAGCAGAGATAGTTGGGCTACCCAACCCCAGAAGTTAAGAGAAATTATAGGGACTAAGTCACATGGACTTAGTCATATCCTAGATGAGTACATAAGTGTTACAAAGCTTACATACAGGGATTACACAAGAATTATGCATTCGCGCGGATACTGCAACCATGAAAATAGCAAAGGTGGAGATCGAGAAAGAGGAATTGCAGAGACAATACAACACTACACTACATGAAAAGTGTGCAAAAGAAAAGCGAGTAGAACTCGTAGAAAAGGAAAAAATCAAAGAAGACAGCGAGACAAAGGAAGCTAAGAGAGAGAATATTGAACTAGAAGAGAAGGCCAATAAATCCACACAAGGAATGATTGAAGCAGAAGAGAAAGCTGAGAAATACGAGTAGGAAAAGAATGAAGCAAAGGAAAGGGTCGAAGAAATAAGGAAGGAAAAGGAGGAAGCTGAGAAATTGGCACATAAAGTTCAAGTAGCGGTACAACAGTTATATAAGAAATTACGAGAAGTATCAATGGTGGTAAAGACCACGATTGAATAACAAGTAGGAAATATTAGCAAGGCTATCTAAGGCCTTCACAAGAAGATCACAGAATTGGAAGTGAGCGCAACAACAGAGATACCACCAAAAGAAAGAGCATAAAGGGAAAGGAATGTGTAGATAGTGGTGGCGAAGATTAAAAGATTAGAACAAAAGTGTATAAAGATATGTGAAGAAGGCATGTGCATGTGGAAAGAGATGAAAAACACCCTAGAGTTGCAAGCATTGGAAGATAAAATATGGGTTGCGCAGGAACAAGCAACTCCAAAGACTGAGCGCATAAATACTCTCCCACGAACTAAAAGGATGAAAGCATTGTTGGCTAACAGGAAACTACACCTTGGAGTGGAACAGCTGAAAGAAGAAGATCATAATATTACACAGTAGTTGTGACCGCGATAGGATGAGGCACTTGGGGTGCTAGAGGAACTAGCAACCATGCAAACCAGTACGACATTAGCATTGTAGGACATAGAGGAAAAATTAAATAGATTGGTAGTGTAGACAATGGATGAAATTGTGAACAAGGAGTTCGAAGTCATATCAACAATATAGACAACAAAAGAGATCCTCCAGAAAGTCATTGAGGCATGGAAAAGCATGACACAATAGGTCTAAGTGGCTCGAGACAAGCCACAAGTGAGTGTTGGGGGGATTTTGGGCAGGCAGGTTGGATGGAGAACAACAAGAAGAAACAACATAGAGAGAAAAGGCGCAGGATCAAGAATATCAATAGGATCAAGAAAGAAGAGAGAAGAAAGAGAAGAAGATGGGGAAAAGGAAGGAACAAGGTCCCATAAAATCTAGGAAAACCAGTCGATCATGAGTTGTATATAGCTGAGAATGAATTGTAACCATCCGAGCATGAGTGGGAGCCAACTCATTATAAGCTAGAAATAAAACTTGAGAAAAAGGAACCTAAATATGGTAAAATGGAAGCGAAGTTGAGGGAGTAGTAGAGAAGTTCGAGGGATAGAAGAAGAGGCAGAAGTGACAGTAGCATAGACAAAAGTGGAAGAAGAGAGTAATTGTTGTGATTGCAGGATATTATCTGCAAAGAATCCATGAATGTAAGCAGAGGAATGTATATTGAACATCTATTGTAGCACATAGCGCACCAAAATGCCTTAAATATAATAAAGAAGAAAATCTTTGTGGACTAGCCCAGGAGGGGGTGAACCATGGTAACTCTGTGTCGAATTACACTGTGAAATGGTTATTCAGATTTTCCATATGTTAATTCATGTTTGTATGATGTTTATTCCCACTTTTACTATGGATGAATTCTTATATTTACTGATAAAGTTGAAAGATTCATGCGCAGTAACGTTAGTTGTATGTTTAACTGCTAACTGATAAGAATATAGACTGATATGCATAAAGAATTAGGTAACTAGGCAGGGTTAACTAGAATATAGTGCATCAAAGGATCTTCTATGTATGACAGAGCATGTTTCCCTTCTTTCCATCACCACTATAGAATCTTGGTTCTTGTAGTCCCCATAAAGATACCTTAGGTGAGACTTCGCTTGATCGCAGGTGATGTCGAAAGGGTTGGTATATGTAGGGTTTTTTTGGACAAATTACCTTGAACCCAAGGTCTTGAACCTATCCGCGAGCACCAACAAGCATGGCTACTGGGAATGAGGAAACATTTACAATTACATGACTACTCATCGAATGCAGAAGCCAGAATAATAATCTAGCACCTTCAAGGAAAGGTGTTTATGTGGTGGGATCGGCTAAAGCAAGTTAAGGAACTTGATGAGAAAAGAATCTCTTTGAAGAAGTTCTAGAAATATTTTTATCAACAATACTTGTCAAAACAATATTATGATAAGAAGATGTAAGAGTTATTTGAACTAAAACTTGGGAACATGACTATGGATGAATACGAGAAAACGTTCTTGGAACTTCTCAGGTATGTGAACTTCATCAAAGATAAGAAGGTCAAAATTCAGAGGTTCTTGACGTGGATTGCCATCCTTCTACAAGAATAAAATTCAGTTTGATGAGCCCAAGAATTTAGAATAAGCCATAAGAAAGGCTGAGTATTTATATGAGCATAACAGAGGAAAGTTGACTTTCCAAAGGGCCTAGGATGACAAGAAGAAAAGAAAGATGGATCAAAGGAAAAAATGATTCAATCCACCTTTCATAAGGAATAGTTCTCAAGCACATCAGCAAGGGCAGCCATCTCAAGGTGATCTGAAAATGACAGAGTCCTTGGGAAATAGGAGAAGACAACAACCCATAAAGTGTTGGGGATGTGAAGGAGATCACATGTATAAAGATTGTCCTCACCGAGGATATAGATGAAGACTTTGCATAGAATCAAGCAACAAGAGATAGTAGAGGACATGGGAAAAAACATGCCAAGGATCTATGCAGCCTTGGACAATAGACAAACAGACTATCAATCCCACATGATTGAAGTGAAAGGTAAGATTGATAATCATCCCATAAATAATTTAATTGATTATGGAGCTAACCATATCTATATAGATCCAAATCTATTTAAAAAATTTAAATTGAAGAAATGTAAGTATAAAAAGTCTTAGTTAGTTCATCTAGCTACTGGAACCAAGAGAAGATAATGAGTTTGTTAAAGAATGCCCTATAAACATGAATGGAACTAACACTAAGGCAGATTTGAACATCATACCACTTGGGTCTTATGATTGATTGATTGATATGGATTGGCTATAAATGTGTCGTGTTGTTTTATATTGTTATAACAAGGTTTTCACATGTATTGATGAGGAATGGAATCCAAGGATAGTGAATGGTATTCCAAGGCCTATATATGTCTAATAGATTTCATTATTACAGCTGAAAGGAAGTTTTTAAAAAGGGTGCCAGATATATGTAGCCCATATGGAAGAGCCAATGAAGGATAAGGAGCCAAGTCTTGAATATTATCCAGTCTTGAAAGAGTTTGAAGACATGTTTGAGGAGTTTCTGGGATTGTCACCAAAGAGGGATATAGATTTTTCTATTGACTTGATGCTTCGAGCTAGCCCAGTATCCAAGACTCCCTATAGAATGAGCACACCAGAGCTAAAAGAGTTGCAAATGAAGCTAGAAGAGTTGTTAAACAAAGGGTACATATGCCTGAGTGTTTCTCCTTGGGGTTCTCCGGTTCTTTTTTTCATGAAGAAAGATGGAACCTTGAGGTTATGTATTGACTTTAGACAACTGAACAAGGTCACAGTCAAGAATAAATATTATTTTCCAAGGATTGACGATATTTTCGATCAACTGAAAGGAGAAAAGATATTCTCCAAGATTGACTTGAGGTCAGACTATCATCAAGTGAGAATCAAAGAAGAGGATACTATAAAAACAACCTTTAGGACAAGGTATGGACACTATGAATTTGTGGTGGTGCCTTTTGGGTTGACAAATGCACCGGCTACATTTATGTGTCTAATGAATGGGGTGTTTAGAGATTTTATGGACAATTTTGTCATTGTATTATTGGATAACATTCTTATCTATTCCAAGACAAAGAAAGAGCATGAATGACATTTGAGGATGGTGCTACAAGTGTTCAGAGAGCACCAATTGTATGTCAAATTGATTAAATGCACTTTTTTTTTATCAAAAACAGATCCATTATTTGGGTCACATTGTTTCAGAGGATGGCATGACGGTGGATCCGGAAAATATTGAAGCAATGAAGAGTTGGCCAATGCCAATAAGCATTTCAGATGTTAGATCATTCATGGGTCTAGATGGTTACTACTGGAGATTCATTGTGGGATTCTCAAAGATTGCACACCCAATAACATATTTGCAAAAGATGGGGGTGAAATTTGAGTGGAGTGCAAAGTGTGAAGAAAATTTCTAGTGTTTAATGGATTTTCTAACTAGTGCCCCTATTTTGAAGGTTACAGATCCATATGAGGATTTTTTTGTGTGTACAGATGCATGCAAGGAAGGGCTCAGTGGAGTCCTTATGCAAAATGGGCATATAATTTGTTATGAGTCCAGAAAATTGAAGGAGCATGAAATAAAATATGCTACACATGATTTAGAGTTGGCAGCCATAGTACATGCCTTAAGTATGTGGAGGCATTGCCTTATGAGCAGAAAAATTGAAGTAAGGACAAGCCATAGTAGTCTGAAACATTTATTTGAACATCCAACACTAAATGCTAGACAAACTAGATGGATGGAATTTCTTAGTTGATATAACTTTGATATCAAGCACATAAAGGGAAAAGAGAACATGGTGGTTGATGTACTCAGCATAAGAGTGCATAAAATGCATATTATAGCCTTTAGTATTTATAGGACATATTTAAAAGATAGAATTCTAGAGGTTGTAACAACAAATCAACATTATGTGCAAGTTAAAGAAATCTTACAGTAGAATGATATACAAAAAAAATATAAGGATTACAAGCTAGAAGAGGATGGAATCCTCTTATATTGGAACATATTTTATGTTCCCAATTCTCAGAAATTGAGAAATTTAGTTCTAAAGGAGATGCATAATGTTTCATACGTTGGACACCCAGGATAACAAAAAAGTATTACAGTTGTAAGAGGCCAATATTTTTGGCATGGTATGAAGAAATATATCACTAGTTATTTGGTTATATGCATGGAATGTCAAAAGGTAAAAGTTGAGCACATACATCCAGCGGGATTGTTGCAGCCATTGCCCATTGCTGAATGGAAATGGGAAGTTGTTGCTATCAATTTCTTTACCAAATTTCCTAGGACAACAAGGTAACACGATTCCATCATGGTAGTGGTGGAAAATTTTACAAAGGTTGCACATTTCATTCTGGTAAAAGTAACTCATAAGGCAACCAATATTGCAGAAATTTACATGAGAGAAATTGTTAGGCTACATGGTGTGCCTAAGGCAATAGTCTCAGATTGAGATCCCAAGTTCACTTCCAATTTTTGGAAGGGGTTGTTTAAGGGATTTGGGACAAATTTTAATTTCAATATAGCATATCACCTTGATTCAGATGGGCAGACAAAGATATTTAATCGGATAATTGAGGATTTGTTGAGAATATATGTAATGGACAAGCCTTCTAGGTGGGAGGACTATATCCATTTATTTGAGTTTGCCTACAATAATGGGTATAAATAATCATTGAATATAAGCCCGTTTGAAGCATTATATGGCAGAAAATGCAACAAACCAGTAAGTTGGGTAACCCAATAGACAGAGTAGTGATTGGGTCAAAATTGTTAAAGGAAATGGAAGAACATATGGTAAAGATCAGGCATAAATTGAAAGTTTCCCAAGATAGGAAAAAGAGTTATCCCGATAAAAGAATAACACATAGAGAATTCAAAGTGGGAGAGCATGTGTTTTAAAATTTAAATCCAAGAGAAGCTCATAGGAACTATGAAGTTTCCCAAAGTTGGCAGCGAGATATTATGGGCCTTTTGAGGTCTTAGAAAATATAGGACCAGTTGCATAAATTCTAGCATTACCTGCATCCATGAGAATTCATAATGTGTTCCATATGTATTTATTAAAAAAGTAGGTACCCGATCCTAATCATGTGATTTATTGTAATGTGATCTAGGTGGAACACAAAGGGGATTTCCAGGTGGAACCAATGCGCCTTCTGGACCGGAAAGTTAAATTGCTCAGGAACAAAACCATCATCTTGGTAAAGGTTCAATGGACCTGTTACAGTCCTGAAGATGCTCATGGGAGCATGAGGAAGCCATGCAGGAAGCCTACCCATAATTTTTTGAAAATTTTGAAGAAAATTGAGTACATAAATGTACATTAGTGAATGAAGACTCCATTTTGGAAGTTGAAGTTCCTGGAACCACAAATCTAAGATTTCCTATCCAACCAATGCATGGGTTGAGGGGAAAGGGGAAAGTATTTTGATGTAATGTTTTTATATATGTCAATCTGTAAATTGTATGGTTATGTGCACTGAGGACAGTGCAATTTGTAAGGGGGGGGAGAATGTACATTCTTGTTTAAAACCCAAAACTAGTGATGTATATTGTATATGTAATACATGGATGAGAGCCAAGTGATGTATATTGTAAATGTAGTATGTGGCCAAGAGCCAAAACTATGTAATATATAAATGATGTAAATTGAATATAATGGATAAAATGCATCGCCATATGCATATGGACACAAACAAAGATTTTTGGGCTAAGTATCCACAAGATAGGCAATGGTTCCAAGGGGGAGAATTTACCCATGTCTATTAAACCAAAACCCATTTCTTATTTCTTTCAAAATTATCCTTACCATGAACCTTCCCTTAATTGTTGAGTGTTCTAGAGCCCAATCATTGAATTCATGTAAGAGGGTGGGTGTGAGAGTCACATCCCATAGTTATTGATAACATGGTGTCTAAGTACAATCAGCTTAGAGAAGATTGCAAGTCAATCAAGCAAGAGAAAGGGAGGAAATTTGTATGGGTAGGAGACCAAAATTATGCATTCACGTTTTTTGAGAGAGAGTTGTTTTTACATGGAGTTTTTTGGCCAGTAATGGAGTTTTGAGTGCTAAATCTTGAAGGTAGTTGTTGTGGGAACATTTGGAAGTTGTTTGGGGTTGGAATTTCATGGAGAAAGAGGTTGTGGACCTGTGAGTGAAGTTTTGTTTGAAATTCATCCAAGGAGGCATGTGTTTTGTTGTTGGGTGAATTTGTGTTGTATTTCTAGAATTCCTAAGGTCCCAACAAGTAGAATTCATGTACAACCTGTGTTGGAATCCTTGGAGGGGAGTGGAAATTCCTAAGGGACTATGAGCAGTGAAGGGGGATTCCATCCCTTGGGTTGTGCAGGTTGAGGGGAAGAGAGTTGGTGGATTGGAATTAGCTATGATTTTATTGTTGAGAAGGAAACATTAGCCAGCCTTAGGGACCATTGTCTCTTGTGGACTCATAGCCCCAACTCGGGGGTGTATTGTTGTTGAGAACTGGAACAAAAAGGATACGGTTGAGAGGAACGTTCATCCTCTATAGTGAGTTACACATTTTATAAGATAGGTGATGTTATTTGATGTTCGTATGCATGTATAATGATAATATAGTTGTTGTGCAATTTACTCTGAATTATATTTGGTTATTATTGCTTGTTGGGAGTATATTGACGCATTTAAATCCCTATTTATGTGGTTGAACGTTGTTGTACATTATTTAGTTGTTTATATGCACAATTAAGCAATTGTATTTACATTTTTAAGAAGTATAGGCAGTTGCATGTGTATGAATGTCATGTTGTGGATTATTTTCACATTTAGAAAGAGTATCAAAAACTTTTATTGATTCATTTTAGCAGTGACGTGACCCGACTGGGGGATGGGTATGTTACAAAAGTGATGATAGAATCCTTCTCAATTTCAAGATAAGTACACTAATAATTATGAAGTTTAGGATAAATTAACTCTCATGGTGAAATCTAAGTATACCTCATATACAATCCTACTCTAATCTGATTAAGAGGAAAAGTACAATTTACATTACATTTTTTGTTATGGCAGTTATCAAGATAATGCATTAAGTGAATCAAGTACCCATTAGTTTATAAAAATATCAAAGACTCATGTTGCATAACTATTTTGGATCCTTTACAAGATTTGACCTTAGAATCCTACCCACTCTTCAATGGTACCATGATCAATGAGCCATAATGATTAATGAGAGCACTATGACTTGAGAATGGGAAGCTACTTGGGTTTTGACATCATTAATGAAGGACCATCAGAATCACACTATATATGCCACAATTGCAGCCATGTTATTGCCCCCGTGTTAATTTGGTTGTTGGTGATTCAATTGCATGAGAAGATTAATCAATTGGTGATTCGATTGTTGCAATTCCCCTCTTAAATCTATGTATGAATTGTAATTTGAAGAGTGTGAAAGGTATTATGATCCTTTGTGTATCATGTGTATGTAATGTTGATGCAATAAGGCACAAAGGATTTTCCATATATTGAATAATAAAGAGATTGTGTGGTTCTTCCTCGAGAGTAGTGTTTTAGTGTGTGTGTTTGAATTATTGTAATGCTTCCAAATTTTTTTGCGCACTTGATAACTATGAACGTTGGATGCATCAGTCAGTATCTTAGTAGGTGGATTATTACGATAAGAGATAACTCTAGTAAGAGAGATTTTTGGGAGAATTTAGTTCCAGTAGAGGAGGTGGTTGATAGAACTATGGGAGGTGTCTACAAGAGATTGTAGTCAGATAAAATTTTGTTGAGAATTAAATATAGAGAAGAGAGGTGTTCAAATTGGAGAGATTGAGGAATGCCAAGAAGAAAAGAAGGTGGTTATGACATTGTACAAGTGTTGAAAGTGATGTCTATATATTGGATGCCATTCAAGAATCATAGAGAAACCTCAAGACAATATCTAGAAGAAGAACATGCACCAAAAGAGAGATGATAAGGGCCAATATGAATCTGGGAGGTAGACCTAAATTGAATACCCTTATATATTCATGGAGTGAATCCACAATAGTTGATAGACTAGATTGGAAATATAGAGAATTGTTTTGAATTTGATCAAATTAAATACCCTAGAAGAGTGAAGTTTGCATATATGAAGTTGAAATCTCATCCATTGATGTGTAGAGATAGTTTATAGTTAGAAAGGCAGAAGCAATGCAAATAAATTATAAATAATTGAGACAAAATGATATCCAAGTTTAAAGATGAGTTTTCTCCCATTGATTACTCTTTGAAATTTGTTGAGAAGAATATCAAACTTGAAGAAGAAAAAAATGTCCATCAAATAGTACACAAAGTGATTTTATAGATTTTCAAAAGATCATGATATAATGAGGAGAATGAATAAGCAGTGGCAAGATACGTGAATGCAATAATATTTTCCATTTAATATTAATCGAGCATGGTGGGGTTGTGCTTAGTTGCAGGATCCTACCAATTGGCATTAAAGGTGGAGGATAAGTTGGCAAGAAAACAACAAAGTCCACATGAAGAAGAATGATAGGTAGAGGAAGAGAATTGGTTGGAAGAGGAAAAACTAGTGAGAAGAGTAAAGAAGCTAGTATAAGCGCTATTGAGGAAAATATAAAAGGTGGTTATGATTCCAAAAGGTTATAGGTTATGGTAGAGGCAAGGAGGAATATTCAATATAATTTCTTCCAAAATTTGAGTGCATGGACATAGAGAATGTGAATTCCTAGAGAACTAGAGTGGAAAAAGGAGGCATGATGCAAGAGCACACAATGCACAAGCAAAGATAGAAAAATATAAGAGTGTTGTTGATGTCCAATTGTTGGGTATGTGTTATATTATTTGCATGATTTTGGGTCCCCTTATTAGGGGTTTTGGGGGTGGATTCCCCAAAAAAACAATTTGGGGTTTATTCACCAAATTTTTGGGCGGTCTTTCGCCTTTGGTGGGGATGGTTTTTCTCCTTTGGAAGTTTAGTGGTGCATGGAATTTAATCCCATGGTTTCCTAATTACAGTTAAGGAATTAAGGTTGTAATCTAATCCAAATCAATGGATTAGGGTTTTTTTGGATGTTGTGCGATCCTATATATTGTATTGTAAATAATGAAATTGGATGATGAACAGAATTAGAGGTCGGACTCTAAAACAGGTTGTTGGTTTTCCTTGTTAGGTTTCCAAGGTAACTCTATGTGTATATGTGTGATTACAATTGTTTTCTTTTATGTGTTAAGAATTTGAGTGCATTGCATTAATGTAAAAGGTTTAAAACTTGCATTTGGTATCAGAGAAGTTATTAGCTTTTGGGGGACACCTTTGTGGATAAGGTTTTGGCTTGGGATTATGATAAACCTTGTTACAATGAAAACTCTGTGGTATTGATTCTTGTGGTGAAAATAAATGGTGATCAACTCAAATATAGAGATCGAAAATTTTAATGGGAAAAGTTTTGAGTTGTGGAAGCTCAAGATGGAAGATATTTTGGTAGAAAAAGATCAATGGGTCATTGTAGATCCATGTACTACACCTATGGAAATGTCAACAGAAAACTAGACAAAGTTGGATTGAAAGGAAAAAGAGCATTATCCGGTTGTGTCTCTCAGATTTAGCATTACTGGATGTGTCAAGGTGTCGGAGGAGATGAGGTGGAAAAACATGGAAATCCAAAGCATAGATTCCTTATTTGTAAGAGGACGCTCCTAGGAAAGAAATAAAAAATAAGTCCTCAAGTGGGAGATCTAGATCTATATAAAGATATAAATATCCAGGAAAAATTGTAAAGGTGTGTTGGATATGTGGAAAAGAAGGGCATTACAAAAAACAATGTAGAACCAAAATTGTTGAGAGAGGGAAGGGATCTAATAATGCCCCTTCTACGGAAGCAAAATCCTCCGTAGATGAAAGAGGGGATGTGTACTTGGCTTCTTCAAGAACACATGCAGATCATGAGGCATGGCTAGTTGACTCAGGTGCATCCTTTCAAATGAGTCTTCACAAGGAGTGGTTTTTCAAGTATGAAAGGTATGATGGGGGTGATGTTTTTCTAGGATATGACTCGATAGTGAAAATCATAGGGTGAGGAAAAGTCAACTTGAAGCTTATGGATGGTAGGATTAGAACACTCCCTGGTGTTATTCGCATCCCAGGATTGGATAAGAATTTGATTTTTGTAAGCAAGAAGGATGATGCAGGTGTAAAATAGTGTTTGAAAAGGAAACATGCAGGATGGTTCGAGGAGCAGTGGTGTTTATAAGGGGGGTTTAGATTGGAACTATGTATAAGCTTCTAGTAAGCACTATTAGTGGGTGAAATAGTTTTGTTATTCCTAAGATTGGATCTAAAGAAGGAAAAAATCTCATGGTCTCTGGAGAAAAGACTAAGACTGGGGCATATTGGTGAGAAGGGGATTCGAGTACCACATGATAAAGTTATGGTTGAATCTATGTATAATTGATCTATGGATCTTGATTTATGTGAACATTGCTTGCATGGGAATCATAATTGAGTAATATTCTCCTTCGGTGCTACAAGGGTAGGGGAATTTTACATTTGATGCTCAGTGATGTGTTTGAACCTGTGACGATTCCATCACTAGGTAAATATGTGTATTATGTCTCATTTATAAATGAATTCTTGATGAGTACATGGATTTATTTATTCATGAATAAATATGAATTCTTTGACAAATTTAAAGAGTTTAAGGGTATTGTGGAAAATAAGACGGAGAAGAAAATTAAGGTGTTGAGGGAAGATAATGGTGGAGAATTCTACGGGAATGAATTCTAGGAATTTTGTAAGAAATGAGGTATAGCAAGGTAGAAGACAACTCCATCCACACCTCAGCATAATGGATTTTCAGAAAGGATGAACAAGACATTGATGGAAAGAGAAAGGAGCATGCTCAGTGGTGCAGGGTCAGGACAAGAATTCTAGGCAAAGGAAGTGGACACTACATGTTACCTAGTAAATTGATTTCCCTCATCAACATTGGATGACATGACTCCACACAAGGTATGGATTGGTAAGAAACCTCTCTGAGACATCTCAAGGTTTTTGGTTGCGATGCTTATGTATATGTTCCAAAGGAAAATAGGAGTAAGTTGGATAAAAATGTTGAAAAGTGTATCTTTATTGGTTATAAATATGGTTTGAAAGTTTATAAGCTTTGGAACCTAGAAACTAAGAAGGTATATAGCCGATATGTGGTATTTAGAGAAATCAAATATGTTGTCAAACAATAATTCCTACCAAGGGAGGAAGAACCAAAGAAAATAGAGTTTGAATTGAAGGATAATGAATTAAACTCTACATAAGAACATGAATAAGAAGAAGAAGAGCCTCATACTCTAGTATTGAGGAGATTGGTTTGGTAAAGAAGGAAACTGTAAAGGTATAGTCCAGTTGATTTATGTTAAAAAATTTCTTTGTTTATGACTAATGATAATCCTAGAACTGTTAGGGAGCCAATGGATTCAGAGGATGACAAGCTATGGGAAAAGGCAATTGTTGAAGAAATGGAAGACTTGGAAAAGAATGAGGCTTAGGATATAGTGGATTTGTCAACTGGAAGAAATCCCATTGGTAGAAAATGGGTGTTTAATAAGAAGTTTAATGCAAAATGAAAAGTGGAGAAACACAAAGCTTGGTTAGTAGAAAAATGTTATTCCTGGGTAGGGGGAATTGACTTTGATGAAATTTGTTCTTATGTTGCCAAGTTAACTTCTATTAGATTTATTTTATTTGTTGCTATTGTTTTTTATTTTGAATTAGAACATATGGATGTGAAGATACCATTTCTACATGGGAATCTAGAAGAAGAAAACTACATGAAGCAACCAGAAGGCTTTGCAGTGAAGGGAAAGGAAGACTTGGTATTCAGGCTGAAAAAAATCTTGTATGGGTTAAAGAAATCACCAAGGATGTGGTATAAAAAATTTAATACTTATATATTTGGACTTGGATTCACAAGAAGCAAAGTTGATCACTATGTGTATTTCAAATTAGTAGGTGATCATCTTATTTATTTGGTCTTGTATGTGGATGATATGTTGTTGATAGGAAACAATAAGGAAATTATCCAGGATGCGAAAACTTAATTGTCCTTTAGATTTGAAATGAAAGATATTGGTGCTATAAATTTTATTTTGGGCATGGAAATTAAAAGTAAAATCAAGCAAACAATAAACTCTAGTTGAACTAGAGAAAATATGTTGAGTCAATATTGTGGATGTTTAATATGCAGGAATGTAAACCTGTCAAGGTCCCTATTCCTATAGGTGTAAATTTATCCATATATCATTGTTCGAAGACACAGGAATAGGAAGAGGTCATATCCCATGTTATGTATGATAGTGTGGTTGGCAATTTGATGTATGCAATGGTTTGTTCTAGACCGAACATTGCACATGGAGTGGGAGTTTTGAGAAGGTATACGTCAAAACAAGGGAAGGAGCAATGGGAAACAATAAATATGGTTTTTAGGTATTTGTGTGGAACTACTACTTATGGATTGTGTTACCAAGGAAGATCAGGATTGGACAGAGTGTTGGAAATGAATGTATTTGTTGATGCAGACTAGGCTAGAGATCTGGATCGCAAAATATCTACAAGTGGGTATGTGTTTAATCTATTCGGAGGAGTAATTAGTTGGATGAGAAAAATGTAGTCTGTAATGGCACTCTCAAATAAAGAATCTGAATACATGGTAGCCACTCATGCAATTAAGGAAGCAATATGGTTATAGATATTGCGTTCAAGTATTGGGTTGGTACAGAAATCTGTAAGGATATATTGTGACAGCCAAAGTGTAATATTCCTAGAGAGGAACCCAACTTATCATTCTAAGACAAAGCATATCAATGTTCAATATCATTTTGTTAGATACATGGTTGAAGAGAAGAAAGTGTTGTTGGTGAAGGTGGACACTTTGAATAATGTTGCAGATTCAATAACAAAGTCTGTGAGTGTTGAGAAGTTCTCTTGGTGTAGAGAATTAATGAACATTTATGCCTTGGATTGTTGATCATGAAAGCTTGTGATCCATGTATGAAAAGAAAACAACAAGTGGGATAATGTTGGGTATGTGTTATATTCTTTGCACATTTATGGTTTCCCCTATTAGGGGTTTCAGGGGAGAATCCCCCAAAATTTGATTTGGGTGTTTATTCACCAGATTTTTGGGCGGTCTTTCGCCTTTTCTAGGGGCATTTTTTCACCTTTGGTGGTTTTCGAATTCCAGTTAAGGAATTAAGTTTGTAATCTAATCTGGGTCAATGAATTAAGGTTTTTTGGATGCCATGGGATCCTATATATTGTATTGTAAACAATGAAGTTGGATGATGAATAGAATTAGAGGTGCGACTCTAAAATAGGTTGTTTGTTTTCTCGGTTGTGTTTCCAGGGTAAATCTTTGTGTATATGTGTGATTGCAATTGTTTTCTTTTGTTTGTTAAGAATTTGTGTGTGCATTGCATTAATGTAAAAGGGTTGAAACTTACACCAAAAACTATAGGGAGAGAACATAATGTTTATTATAGTGTTGTTAAAACCAAATAATCATCCCAAAAAGAAGGATCCAAAGTAGAGGAAGGCTATCATCAAGACCAAATGAAAGATTGGAAGTAAGTGGTGTACTCTAATAGTTGATTATGGTAGTATATAAAATTTGATTACCACTAAGGTGATGCAAAAGTTATAATTGAAGTATGCACCTCATCTAAATGCATACAAAGTGTCATGGTTGTATAAGGGACATCAAGTGATGGTCTTCAAGAAAAATTTGGTAAATTTCCACATTGGAGATTACTAGGATCAAGTGTTGTGTGATGCATTTCCAATGGATGCTTGTTACATTCTGTTGGGTGGTGCAAGGAAGTATGATAGAAATGTTGTCCACAATGGAAAGAACAACACCTTATGTCTGAGAAGGGAGGAAATAAATCTATATTGCACCCCATGAAGGAAGAGAGTAGAAACAAAGTGATGTTGTGTTCTATTAAATAATTGTTGAAGGAAGTGAAGAGATAAAAGTGATGTTTTCCCCTTATTCCAAGGGAAAGCAAGGTGGTGGAAAAGAGTGTTGTGTGAGCATAATTGAAGGAAATACTTAAGGAGTTTGAGGGCATATTGAATGAAATGTTGATGGCATTACCACCTATGAGGAGTTTTACATGTCAAATTGATATAATACCATGTTTGAGTTTATTGAACAAAGTGACACATAACATGATGCCAATTATTGGCCCCTTCATTAGAGAAACAATAGGGTGCAAGTTCCAATGTTGAGAACAAAGAGCAGGCAAGTTAGAGTTGAGATGAGGGTAATTCAAAAGGTGTGGTTGGGACATATTTGCCTCTTCTTTTTTAGTAAACACCACAATGGTGCCAAGTCAACAAGGAATGTGATATGATAAGACTCCTATTTTTAGGAATTTAATGCCAGGATATAGGAGGATTAAAGGAAGGGTGACTAGAGAAAAAGGTGGCAGTCCTTGGGGAACATGATTCCTTGGTCCAAGAGGAAGAAACAATAGAGAAGTAAATGTAACCTATGCATGTCAGAAAGGAGTGGACAATGGAGATTTAATCCACCATTTGAGTAGTTAATAGCCAAAAGGTTTATAGATTTGTGACCCATCTAAGGGTGTTGATTGTAACTTGTAAAGGCTAAGGCATGGGAATGGTGTGTTGGTTGTTGTTCTTGAAATGTTATGCTAAGTGTGTATATTTTTTTAGTATCTACTATGTGTTATTTTTGTTATTGGAATGTTATGTTAAGGTTGTTAACCTGTAGGGTACATATGAGCACTACAATTTATGTCATGTTCTACAAATTATATTGTTGAGTCAATGTTATGATGAGTAACTACAACTATATTCATGTACCTCTTTTGGATGGAAGTAAATGGAATGGTGACCTACTTTAAAATCTTGTTTGCATGTTTTCTATATGGATGATAGGTATGTTCTATTGTTTTTAACTTATTCTATCATCAATGGGATTACATGGGTTTGATGTGTTGCCATAAGGGAATATAGTAGATGAACGTGTAGTTAATGGAATGATTGTTAGATTATTTATGATTGTTCTCTTTGTCTATTATGGTCTTTCACTATTTTACATTTAGGTAATGTGCCTTGATTGACACCTTCACTATAATAAGGGATTGATATATCGATGCTAGACTATAATGTCTTTGTTGGAAAATTAAATGGACCCTTGTTTACATTTTGAGGCAACAATTGGTTTTGTTTATAGGACCCTAACCATGTCATGTGTTATACCCCTACAGTACAAGAGAGCAATTCAAAAGAACAAACCTAGATGATTGCTTCAATGAAATTTTGACCTCTTCACAAAGTATGATGCTTTATTGATGGGGTGGTAGTTGTAGAATTTTAAGGACAACCTTTTCTTCAAGTATATCTATGATATTTCTCATGTGAATTTTCCAGCTAACCTATATGAGTGGTTTCATAGACTTGAGGAGTAGCCAATGCTTATTTGGAAAGATGAAAGGATTGTTATCTAGAATGTAGAGAAGTTGATAGCCTTGTTGTTAAGGCCCTAATAAGAATTCGTTATTATTTTATTTGTTATATTAGTAGGTTGGATAGAACCTTTCATTGTACCCTTTCATTATAATTGTACCCTCCCTCTCTCTCTCTCTCTCTCTCTCTCTC
>ML799210.1:200326-230091 GCA_009831015.1 Picea engelmannii | reverse complement strand
GGAATCCATTAGACTGATTCTAGCTTATGCCAATTCTAAACACATTAAAGTTTACCAAATGGATGTAAAGTCTGCATTTTTGAATGGTGATTTAGAGGAAGAAGTATATATGGAACAACCAGATGGTTTTCAGGTACAAGAAGTAGAACAGTATGTTTACAAGTTGAAAAAGGCATTGTATGGCCTGAAGCAAGTACCAAGGGCTTGGTATTCCAGACTTGACAATTACTTGAGGTAGCAAGGATTCAGGAAAGGTAACACTGATAGTAATCTATATATTAAAGAAGAAAATGATAGCCTGATCATTGTTGATATATATGTAGATGATATCATTTTTGGTAGTGTTGATAATAGTCTCAGTAAACAGTTTGTTGAAAGTATGCAGAAAGAGTTTGAGATGTCCATGCTAGGAGAAATGAAGTTTTTCTTAGGCTTGCAAATTACTCAATCTGATAAAGGTATTTCCATTTCTCAAACCAAGTATATCAATGAAATGCTTAAGAAATTTCAGATGGAAGATTCTAAACCAGTTGGCACTCCCATGGTTACTAGCTATAAATTAAGTAAGTTTGATGATACTAAAGATGTTGATCAGACAGTATACAGCTCTATGATTGGTAGTCTTCTTTATGCTACAGCTACAAGACCTGATATTATGCATGCAGTTTGTCAAGTTGACAGGTTTCAGGCCTCACCAAAAACTTCTCATCTACTTGCAATCAAAAGAATTTTCAGATATCTTAAGGGGACAACAGAGTATGGTTTATGGTATCCTACAGGTAATCATCTTGATTTATATGCTTTCACTAATGTTGATTGGGCAAGTTGTGTTGATGACAGGAAGAGTACTAGTTGAGCAACATTTTTTCTTGGAGGATGTCTTGTAAGTTGGTTAAGTAAAAAACAATCGGCAGTGTCTCTGTCTACTGCTGAAGCAGAATACATTGCGGCTGCAACTTGTTGCACTCAAGTTCTATGGATGAAACAAATGTTGGAAGATATACATATTCATTATAATGAACCTATACCTATCTTCTATGATAATACACGTGCAATTAGTATTTCTAAAAATCCTGTTATGCATTCCAAAACAAAGCACATTCCCATTAAATTTAATTTTCTAAGAGAGCAGGTTATGTCTAAAGTTATTAAAGTGGAATATGTTGGCACAAAGGATCATATAGCAAATGAATTTACTAAACCTTTATCTAAAATGCAATTTGAAAGTCTCAGGGATCAGTTGGGGGTTTACCCTCTGTAATTTCGTTTCATTTTCAAAGATTGCATGGGCTTCATTATAAAATCAGACTACACAGGTTTATTGACTATTATTGATAGGGGGAGTTGTTGCTGAAATGATACATATTTGCAAGTGGTTTTTATTTGCTCAGGGGGAGTATGGTTGATTCCTTTGCCATAGATGTCAAAAGGGGGAGAAGAGATTTAAAGTTTGCCATCAATGCCAAAGGGGGAGTTTGTTGGTTAGTTTGCACAGGTTGTTGCACAGGTTTTGTCATTAATGTCAAACTTGAAGTTGCACGGTGGTTCATTGAGAGTTCCTTCAGAATTTGGGAATCAAAGAAAGGAGGAGTTTCAACCTTCGACATCGCGATTTGTGAAATGCTGAAATGCAAAAATCCAAAAAGTTTTCCATCAATGCCAAAGGGGGAGTTTGTTGGTCAGTTTGCACAGGTTTTGTCATTAATGTCAAACTTGAAGTTGCACGGTGGTTCACTGAGAGTTCCTTCGGAATTTGGGAATCAAAGAAAGGAGGAGTTTCAACCTTCGACATCGCGATTTGCGAAATGCCGAAATGCGAAAATCCGAAATGCCGAAATATGAAAGGCTAAAACGCGGTCGTGGGACCGTTGATCGGAGAAAAGTCTATATCGGGAAATTAGAAGTCAAAGAAAGGAAATGTGATAACATTCCAACTCGCGAAATGCCGAAATGAAAAAATATGAATGTTGAAATACCGAAAGGGACACATGTCACATGATTCCGGGAGTTTCTATTTCGGGATTCCGGGAGTTTCTATTTCGGGATTTTTGCATGGTAAGCAAAAAATTCAACATCACGAAGTCCTGAATTCTGAAATACCGAAACCATGATAGCCATCCATCTCGATGAATGATTAAGTCATATCCATTGGATTAAGCATTGGAGGAGTAATATAAGAGTCGTATATGACCGTCGATCTAACTCCATTTCAGAGTTTCGAAATACCGGGGATCGTGACTTGGAGTGTTGAAACACTTCATCGCAGAAATGTCGAAACGTCGAAATGGAAAACATCGAAATATTGGGGATCGTGACTTGGAGTGTCGAAACACTTCATCACAGAAATGTCGAAACGTCGAAATGCAAAACACCGAAAGATCGGGGTTCGTGACTTGGAGTGTCAAAACACTTGATCACAAGAATGCCGAAACACCGAAATGCGAAACGCCGAAATACCAAAATGTGAAATGCATTTTGATTAACCTGTGGTCACGACCAATGGACATATGGGTTAGCACAAGTGGCTTGCCAAAGCGCTCAAGGGTTATTCGGTGGTGAAAAATCAAAACAGATATATGTTCATCGAACGGTGTTGGTTAAATATTTAAATTGATCATGTGGATATTATTTTTCTTGATGCCTTGGCCAATAATAATTATTGTAAGGAAGTTATTCAGTTATTGTAACTGATTCTTTGAAGCCTGAGGGTTTGATTGTACGCGTTGATGATACAGGAAGATATATAATGTGAATGTTGCAAGAAAAGAAAAGAGAGGATTATGGGAGATATATGGCTCTGTAAAACTTGAGGAAGAAGAAAAGGATAGAGGAGGGAAGACACATACACAGATTGATAAATCTAAGTGGTCTGGTCAAGAATGAATTATGATATGAATATAAAAATAGAGAGGATTTGAATGCTTAATATTTGACAAAGAAGATAAAAATTTGGTTTGTAGGTTCTTAGTGACAGAGAATGATTTCAGGGTGGTAGGGAGGAGCAAGGGGAGACTGTAAAAGTCTCCTGTACAAGTTGGTGCTTGTACATCTGGGAGTTGTAGCTTCCATTCAGTAGGTGTTGAAGAAACAGAGGTAGGAGCCTCATCTGGGTTTTAGGTCAAATAAAATAAGAATGTAAAGAGGAGTTGCAGCTTGCCTTTCATTCATAAGAAGAAGAGGTTTTTCCCTTTTGGGTTTCCTCATGAAAAATCGTTGTGTCACTGTTTCATTTATGTGATTGTATATTTATTGGTTAAATGTATTACTGCAAGTTAAATGTTAAAGGCATGATTTATTGATTAATAAGTAATCTTCTTATAAAATGAAAGAAATTTTATACAACTGATTCACCCCCCCCTCTCAGTTGACTTATCCTGTTCAACAATAAACTGTTTGCCTCAGCAATTTTGCATCCTCAACCAAGAATATCCTTGTTATATCCTTCATAGCTTGACACCCTATAACCAAGAGGGAACATTCCCCCAAGTGTCCATCTCCCACATGCACCTCCTTGCATTGAGCATAGGTACGATCCACTGTGGGAACTAGTTTTGCTTACTTGCGACACTCATTTACTCCTTTGTATCATAGCATTCATTTGACTATGAAAAAAAAAAAAAGATGGGAAGGAAGGGTGTATTATCTTATATTGGCAGCAGTCGTGTCGCCTTTGAACATAGCACAAAATTTTTGAGTCCACTTGTCATCATAATTTTGGGTTTAGCATGATCTTAGGAAGTTGAGCTTGTTACAGAGAGTTTACTCCCTCGATCGGTTACTCTTCCAGTCCCTATGGAGAGTTTGATCGATGCCTCTTTCATATCATGGTTTCATCATTGAGTCTATGTTGCCAGATTCTTCCACATGTCTCATGCTCTTGTTCAAAGAATGTCTATCAACCTATGTCAGCCATTCGTCAGAACTCTTGACTTTGCATGTTGGCCATACCCTCAGTTTGTCTCAGAATCACGTGAAGCTATAGTCCTATTGCGCACCCTAGTCCTACTTTCCTCATTGGTAGGTAACCTTGAACCCATCAGTCGACATTTCATCATTGGTTGTTGACTGGGTGGTTTCCTCACCTTTGTCAGTAGTTTTCCTCATTGGTTGCTAGTCAAAGGGTCTTTTTTGTGTATCGCTTGCACCTGGCACATGCGAAAGATGCACAGGGTCGTTGGTTCATGAACATGTTCTTCATCTGATTTCCTCCAAATCGTCAAGATCCTTCTTTGTACCTCATGCTGAATGATGAGAGATGCCTTAATGCTCTCCTTTTGGTGGGTCTCCTTCCATCGACTTTAGCTCATCTATTATGGAGATGAGACCTAGAGTCCTATGAGTACCTAGATGCTTGCAATCTTTAGTGGCAGGTTCTCTCACCATCGACAGTTGGGAATACATCCATGTCTCCTGATCGATGGATTCTTCAAGTGTTCGACCCCGATTCCTTTATTCACACTTGTAAGAATGTACTCGGTGCCTTGATACCTACTTTCATCATTGATAGGTTGTCTCACATTTGTTAACAGTATACCTCAATGACCGATAATCAAATGAATTCTCATTGTGTTCGACCTCAACTCCTTTATTCACACAATGTAGACTTGCACCTTTGGCGGATTGTGTAGAATACTTGAAGAAATCAGTTTGTAATCGTAGCTTTCTTGAGTTGTTGCTACCTTTTCATTGGACCAATACCTGTGTGACTTCAGTGATCGTGGGAGATCACATTGTACTCCATTGTATACAGATATCTTCAGATTGATTTTGAGACTGGTTTTACTAGGCCTTGTTCATGACTATGACAACCTTTGGCATGTAACCACATTTGTATTTTCCTATTCATGGCCATGGATAGTCGTTTGGTATATTTTCACATGAATCTACAGTGTAATTCAAATTGGCAGCCATGTATGCAAAGTCAGTACAAATTGTAATGAGCAACTAGTTTTTCCAACTGGGTCCCCATTACTCCACTTATGGGTCTTATAATGTGTTTTGGCCATTGCAGATACTCCTTTGACCTCACACATTAGGGAGCATCTGTTATAGCAATATTTTCCTCACCCCATGCAATCTTGCACATAGGGCCTTTTTCCATTTTCCTATGCAGACTTGAAGTCCCTTTTTGCAAATCCCTGAGCTAAAAACATAATTTTTCCACATATACTCACCCTTCCTATATTACAGCATGCATATACATAGGTTGCACCACTACAACCCGTGTACATCGAGAAATGTGCCCAAAATTGAAAAATGGTGTCATGTTTCCATGTCACGTCACGAGATCAATGATCCTTGGCCTTCCATATACTGGAAATGTTTCGAATCAGCCCTTCAGTTCCACTTGAAGGCTATAAATGGGCCAAATCAAAGCTATGGAAAAGAGGAGAAAGAATTCAACTTTGAGAACAAAGTTACTCTGGAGAAATTATTCACTTCACATTGAGTCTGCATCCCTTTGTCCTTTAAGTCTGAACACATTGTTCATCCCCCAAGCTCTTCCCGTATTGATTGAGAACTTCATTGTCTCTCTTATATGAGATTTCCTTTGGTGGAGTATTGAAGTTGTGGAGGTCCAGCTGGAAGGAACTTAGTTTCTCAGTTATGAACCGTGCCAACACGAAGTTTGTAACTCATTCACTTATGTTGATTATATCTTAATAGAAATACTCTTTTCTCATCCAATTAATATCTCGCAAATATTTGAATTACTATTCCATGGGTGTATTTGTTATGAATGTTGATGGATTGTGCTATCTAATGTGATAACATTATATATTATCACCATATGATTGTGTTGCTTGGTTGTTGAGGACTAGTTGCAGGTATATTGCTTTGGGTCAAGTGCTCAACGGTGGACTTCATCGAACGTCTGGACGAGGTAGGCTTCTTATCTTGTCTTATTAGAATATTTTTTTATATATCATACTTGAGATTATAGTTGATTTCTATAGTCACTTACGTCTGTTGTGGTTTACCCCTAGCCATAGAGAGATTTTGCTCGTAACAATATCCTTCATATTAGACCCTGCAACAAGCATGCCATCTACATACAATAACAAGATAATATAGCTTCCATTTTCTAGCCTTTTAAAATAAACACAGTGATCAAAATGACATCTACTATAACCTTGTTCTGTCATAAACCTATCAAACTTCAAATACCACTTCCTTGGAGCTTTCTTTAGGCCATACAAGCTCTTCTTCAACCTGCATACCAAATTTTCCTTCCCTTTGACCTCATAGCCCTGTGACTGTTGCATATAAATCTCTTCCTCCAAATCCCCATGGAGAAAAGTTGTTTTTACATCTAACTGTTCAAGATGAAAATGTTCTACTGCCACAAGACTTAAAATGGTCCTAATTGAAGTCATCTTAACCACAGAAGAAAATATTTCATCAAAAGTTGTACCTTTCTTTTGTGCAAACCCCTTTCCAACAAGTCTAGCCTTGTACTACTTTTTTCCTCCATCTTCTTCCTTCAACTTGTAAACCCATTTATTTTGCAATGCTCTTTTTCCTGCAGACAACTAAACCAAGTCCCAAGTTTGGTTATTTACCAAGGAATCCATTTCCTCTTTCATGCTTTGCTCCCACTTCTTTTTAGTGTCTACCTGCATTGCCTCTTCATAACATTATGGTTCACTAGTATCAATCAACAATAAATAACACAATGAAGGAGAGTATCGTTCATGGGTCTACTTAACCTTGTAGATATTATAACAACACTTGTAGAAGTTTTAGGTACTTGTTGCTCTTGTTGTTGTACATTTTTATTTTCTAGTACCTTTGGAATTTCTTTTTCAGTGATCTCATCAAGCACTGTGTATTCTGGTTTTTCTTTTTCCTGTTTCTTTCCCTGCAACTGATCTTTGTACATGACATTCTCAATGAATATGACATATCTACTCCTAATGATTTTGTGATTTTCATAATCCCATAAGCGATAACCAAAATCATTAACACTGTATCCAATAAAGGTACACTTCTTTTATTTTTCCTCAAGATTTGTTCTATTTTCTTTATCAATATGGAAAAATGCTTCACAACCGAAAGTCTTCAAAAAAGAATAGTTTACCTTTTTATCTGTCCATTCCTCCTCTGGAATTCCACCATCCAAAGAGCTTGAAGGTCCTTTGTTTATTAAGTAAACAACAATATCTACAGCATCTGCCCAAAACTGTAAGGGCAACCCATCATGCAATCCCATATTCCTTGCATGCTCCATGATTGTCCTATTCATCCTTTCTGACACACCATTTTCTTGTGGTGTTCCTGGAACTATTTTCTCTCTATGAATCCCATGGTATGAATAGTAATCATCAAAATCATTGCTACACTATTCACCTCCATTGTTTGATCTGAGACACTTCAACTTTTTTCCTGTCTCATTCTCAACCAAAGCTTTCCATTTTTTAAAAGTATCAAAAACATCATATTTTTGTCAAATGCAATAAACCCAAGTTTTTCTAGTTGCATCATCAATAAAAGTAACATAATAACGAGAGCCACCAAGAGATGATACATGAGCTGGTACCCATACATATGTATGCACAAGATCTAACCTTTCACTCTTCTTTTCTTTTTCGACTCTGAGAATTCTGACTCTCTTATGTTTTCCATAAACACAATGCTCACAAAAATCCAAATCAATTTGTTTAAGATATGGAAAAAATTATTTTTTGAAGTATCTGCATCTCCTTCTCACTCATGTGTCCAAGCCTATGATGCCACAGTATTGTATCCCCTCCTGTAGAAGCTAAAGAGATAGAAGAGTCAATATTTTATCCGGATTATTTTCGGCACGAAATGAGAGCGGAGATATAATAAAGAAATGCACACAAATATTGCAGATATTCAATAATATAACAGGAATGTATCAGAGATGCAACCATAAACACATATATAGAGTAATACATGATTTCTATTAATCAAAGAAATGTACAGAGACTGTAAAAATACAGAGTGAAAGACTCGTTAGAATGGTGGCAGCTTATCTCTGAGAAGAGATGTGACGGCTACTCGCATTCGCACGAAGATGATTACAATGAGGCTCTGAAGGCCTTTTTACAATAAACAGGAATGTCAAAATTCCTAGACATCCAAAAAATTAACCCTAGGATATGAAGCGCCAAAATTCATGTGGGCCCCATTTGGGTAAGTGAGTACATCAACTTCCCGGGGTCATAACTTTTGCATACGATCTTCGTTTTAGGCGTGTGATAGCTCGTTGGAAAGGTATCATCGAGGAGATTAATTTTGGGGGCTCAATCATGTCTTCAACTATCATTGAGAACCTATATCTCGAAAAACCTTCATTTGGACCCTCAAAAGGGCCCCGAAAGTTAAAACCTGCTAAAAATAGTAAATTGCCAAAATTGCCAGAAAACTGTTTTGAGCCATTTGGAAAAGGTGGGTGGCCATCGATATCCACCTGGATCAATATTACCAATACATAAATACAATGTACCTATCTTCTCTTCTTTTTCTATCACCAATGATCATTTGGTGACTTCCATGCCTTATCTGTAAATATAGATATACAACCTCACTTGCCAACTGCCTTGTTGAAATTAGATTTTTCCTTAGATATAGTACATGTCTTACCTCTTTCAATAACCATTGGTTTCCATTATTTTCCTTTATTTGTACCTTACCCATTCCAACAATTTTGCATGGTGCATCATCACCCAAATGAACCTATCCAAAATCACCTTGAACATAATCTAGAAAATGTTTCCTATGGGGTGTGGTATGAAATGAAGCCCCTGAATCTACTACCCAAGACTTAGAAATATTATCTACAGAAAGAATCAAAGCATCTTGTAACACATCACCTGTTACATTTGCTTCCTGATTTTTTTCCTGTTGTCCATCTCTTTGTTTCTCTGGAGCTCTGCAGTCTTTCTTTAGATGTCCTTTCTTTCCACAATTCCAACACTCTATTTTTCCTAGTCTGAATTTGGATATTCCCTTCCTAGAATTCCCTTGGTTCCCTGAGCCCTTTACTCTATCCTTTTGTCTTCCCCTGTTCTCCATGTTTAACGCATTACCTGATGTCTCACCTGTGCTTTTCCGTCACATTCCTTGCTAAGGATAACACCAACAACATCATCAAATTTTAGAGTGTTTGAACCAGAGACAGAGTTACTTACAACCATGACCAAACCATTCCAGCTTTCTGGTAATGAGCACATGATTAGAAGAGCCCTAACCTCATCATCAAAGTCCACTTTTACAAAACTTAGTTGATTAGTAACCGTATTAAAATAATTTAAATGATCTGCAACAGACCCACCTTCTGACATCTTCATATTAAATAATCATTTCATTAGAAATACCTTATTGGACAATGAGGGTTTTTCATACAGTTTATCCAATGCATCCATCAACTCCTTCCTTGTCATTTCTTTTGAAATATTGAAAGCCACCGACGCTGTCAGGATTAGCCGTATCGTTCCTGGTGCCTTTCTGTCAAGAACCTCCCAATCTTCATCCTTCACGGTTGTCATCTTCTTTGTTATTCCGTCCAATGATAGGAATAGATCCTTCTGATATAAATAATATTCCATCTGCATCTTCCATAACTTGTGGTTTTGGTCATTAAATTTCTCGACCCTAAACTTTCCATCTTCCACCATTGCTTCCACTTGAACTAGGAACCCTCTTTTCCTGCGAGTTACCTTTCGCTCTAATACCAGTTGTTAGAAAAACATGATCGCAGAGCAATAAAATAAAACAAATGTGGAAATAAAACACAGAATATACACAATAAAATAGACACATATATACGTGGTTCACCCAGTGTGGGCTACGTCCACCAGAGAAATTTCCAGGCCCTTCCTTTTTACGATCCAAGAAAATGAAGGGATACAACCTATAGCTCAATCGTTGTAACTTCCTCTTCTTTCTCTCACAGTCTCCTCTCTAAGAATACAACATTCGCAATAATACACATCCTTAATACAATTCACTCATAAAAGAGGGTTTCCTTCTAGGGAAAAAAACTCTAAAAAATAACTTCTACCATCAGATCTGCGACCTTATAATGAACGGTCCAGATTGACTACGAAAATAAAATATTTTATAAGGAATTTTTTCCCAATATTTTGCTTCGGGGGCGCTGCCCCCGAATCCCCCACCAAAGGGGGGGGGGGGCTACAAAAATTTTCGCCACTCCCCCTAGACCCCCTTGGTGACAGTTGTGGGGGGGGGGGGCAAGCCCCCCCACACCCCCCGTTAGGGAATGGGGTCCAAGCACGCTGAAAAAACCCTCTAAATCAGGAATATAATCAGGCTCCACAACCAACAACCACCAGATCAGATTAAGAAAATATGACATTCCCAAAAAAACTTTTAGAACCCATGATGGGCACTATGAGTTCTTGGTCATGCCTTTTTGGTTGACTAATGCTCCTTCGACTTTTCAAAGCCTTATGAACAAAAAATTTCGATCCCATCTTAGAAAGTTTGTGTTGGTTTTCTTTGATGATATACTTATCTATAGAAAATCATGGGAAGACCACATTAAACATGTGGATTATGTTCTGCAAATTCTTGAGAACAATCAATTGTATGTCAAAAGATCCAAATATTCTTTTAGGAAACAAGAAGTAGAATATTTGGGTCATATTGTTTCAAGGGAAGGGGTTAAGGTGGACCCTAAAAAGATCCAAGCTATTACAAAATGGCCTAATCCTAAGAACATCAAGATTCTTAGAGGATTTTAGGGTCTTACAAGATATTATTGAAAATTTGTTAAGAATTATGCATGCATTGCAGGCCCACTCACATCTCTCTTGAAGAAAAAATTATTTGTATGGAATGATAAGGATACTTTGGCATTCTCTCTCTTAAATGATGTCATGTCTTCTACACTAGTATTGGCAACACTTGATTTTGGTAAAACATTCGTAGTAGAATGTGGTGCATCGAGACTAGGATTTGGAGCAGTATTGACACAAGAAGGGAGACCATTGGATTTTGAAAACAAACAATTCAAGGCAAAATATTTGGTGAAATATACATATGAAAAATAAATGGAAGCAAATTTACATGCAATAAAAACCGGTGACATTATATCATTGGGAGGCACTTTAAAGTCAAGACAAACCATGATAGACTAAAGTACTTTTTGGAGAAAATATTGTCATCGGAAGAGAAACAAAATGGGTAGAAAAAATGAAAGGGTTTGATTTTGAAATAGTCTACAAAAAGGGGAAGGAAAATGTAGTAGAAGATGCTTTTTCTAGAATAGAAGAAGACTCAAACTTATATTCTATTACATATTTTATTCATGTGTGGTTGGAAGAAAATCTCCATGAATGAAAAAATAACAACAATACTAAACAAAAAATACAATGTATAAAGGAAAGGATGAACTCTATGGAACGTTAGGAGTGGAAGGGAGATATACTTTGGTACGAGGGTAGAATATTTGTATGCCCTTAATCAAAGTTGAAGCAACAAATATTAAGGTAGTCCCATGACTCTCTGATGGCAGGACATGCATAGTTCCTTAAACCATATCAAAGGATCAAAAAAGATTTCTTTTGTGAAGGAATGAAGAAACATATTTAGAAATTTGTAAGAGAATGTCAGGATTTCCAAAGAAATAAATGAGAGTCAGTAAAATCTCAAGGGTTACTTCAACCATTACACATACCTAATAAAAGATGGGAAGAGATATCAATGGACTTTGTTGAGCCTTGGTTTTAACATGTTTACAATGACCCTTTAGCCTACTTTCACTTAATTCACCCTTCATATTCATTCATTTATTATTCATATTACCGCATTTACCCACCTTATAATGCCTTCACTTCATAAAAGCTTCATGATGCATTTAATTAATTTTTTCTACTCATTCCACGCGTTTTGATGTCTATTTAGAATAGATCTTGTGGTTTCCTAACCGTTTCCAAAGTTGCAGTAGTCTTCGTGACATTTTCCAGAAATTTAGTATCGTCTAAACGCAGTTTTGTTACTAAAATTCTTGTAGCAAATTGTTTCTAGGGATAGTCTTTTCACATCATTTGCGAGCAAATGAGGTTGAATTAAGGAATTCTAGGACATGGGTTTTGTGCAGAATACAACCCTTTGAGTAATTAACAGGAGGATTTCTTGTTAAGAGTACGATAATGGATATACGAGCATGTTTTCAAAGACAACTTTATGAAAATTTCCATAATTTTTTGTAGTGGCTATTTTTAAAATATTTCATTTATTCACATGGTTGCGCCTAGTAAGGAGAAAATTGGGCATATGGGTTTTGTTAGTAGATGCCCCAATATGGTTTTATGTTCATAAAAATGATTTTCCTCCAACTAAGAAAGCACAATAACAAATTCAAACTCTAGGTCAACGCGGAACATAATGGCAAAGCATCTTAGCTATTAGGCGCCAAATCATCCACGATGTGTCAGCAAATTGAGTATGAGAATTTCATGTATCACTATCTTGCAATTCTCTCTACGTGGGTCATCGAAATCATCTCATCCAACCATGATTATAACATATAATATTTGTAAAAGATATGTGCTATGTTTTCTAGTCAGTCTGTTACAAAAATTTGTAGGCTTTGGATCTAAGGGGATTATTATAATTTTATAAATACTTCAACTTGAGAGCCTATGAGATATATGATATAATATGGAACAATTGTAATGTTGCTCTGTTGATTCTGAGAATTAATACAAACTTTGGTTAACTGTTCAATCTTATGTGTTATGAGTGTTAAATGCATATTTTAGTTCTATAGTGTTTTTCAATAACGACAACCAAACCAGGAGGGCCCCCTGTGTGAGGTATGCATTGCTTAAATTGTAATTAGCTTTATGTTGATTTAGCAACAGTGTGATTTTTATTATTGTCATTCATTTTCCCATAAGCTTTCAATTCAATTTATGAATTTTGTTTTTAAATAATGCAGAAATAGTAGTGCATAGATTTGTTAATTGAATACAGATTATCTTATTTTGATTATAGGAAGATTCATTTCACATAAATGATTGAAATACTGTAATATTTATTGCAATCGATAATTCAATAGGTTAACAGATTCAAGTGCTCGAAATAATTTTTGTAGCTCTGTATTAATTCAGTTTTTGTAGCGTTGCATTAAATTATGTTTCTGTAACATTGTAGTAATTATGTTTCTATGGCAGAGCAATTGGTATTGTATAGTGTTCATTTAGAAATAGGTCATAAACCTAATCCTGCATATATTTTGCTCGCATCTTATAAGTCTACAAATCCCAGATTGATAATTTAATGTAGCATAGTTTAATTGATTAAACTAATTGGCATGCTTCATTATAGGGTTACCAAAATATAAAGGTAAGGATTCCATTTTTGTCGTCCTTGATAGATTCTCAAAATATGCACATTTTTGTGGAATTCAAAGTACATATACAACAATCCAAGTGGAAGAAGTGTTCATGAAGGAAATTCATAGAATTCATGGTCTTCCTAAATTAATAGTAAGTGATAGAGGTCCAAAATTCATAGGAAAATTTTGGAAAGAATTATAGAAGATGGTGGAACAACACTAGCTATGAGTTCAACATATCATCCAAAAACAGATGGTCAAACATAAATAATTAACAAATGTTTAGAGATTTATCTATGACATTATTCTTCAGTCAATCAATCTCAATGGATGAAGCGACTTCCTCCGGCATAATGGTGGTATAATACTACCTATCACACATCTACTAAAATGTCTCCATTTAAGGTCCTTTATGGATATCCGGCTCCTAGTATCTCATCCATTTTGTAAGATAAGTTCAAAGTACAAGAAATAGAGTCACATATGGAGAAGACTAAAGAAACTTTGATGATTCTTAAGGAAAACCTTCAAATGACGCAAAACAAAATGAAACAAGAAGTAGATCAACATCAAAGTGAAAGACAATTTGAGGAGGGTAATTGGGTATTTTTGAGACTAAAACCTTATAAGCAATCCACACTCAAGAAAAAGAATAATTAGAAATTAGCTCCAAATTTTTATGGACCCTACAAGATTATTCACAAGATTGGATAAGTGGTGTATGAATTGAATTTTACTTCTTCTCGCATTCATAAGGTTTTTCATGTATCTTGCCTAAAAAATGTTTTGGGACAAACTATGCCAATGCAAATATAATTTCCAAAATTAGATGAAGAAGGGAAGTTGATTCTTGAACCTAAAAAATTTATAGATTGGTGTTCTCTATCTCTTCGGAATAGAACCATCGTGGAGTACCTAATCAAGTGGAAGAATATGACTCTGGAAGAAGCTACATGGGAGAATGAGTAGTTCGTGAAGAAACACCCTCAATTACAAGCTTTGAGGGCAAAGATTTTTTAAAGAGGGGGGCTATGTTAAGGCCCTAATAATGATCTAAAAATTCTTAAGCACCACTTATTCCTTTAAAACATATACATTCAACATCTAACTTGATTCAAAATTAATTTTTTATCATATTGAGGTGATTTATAGAAAAATAAATGATGATGTGCTTCTTATCCAAAAACTCATAAACTAATAATTAATTTGCAGATTATTGAGATGATGCAACAGAAAATAAAAGAACTCAAATTGCATATATGGATGACATATTAATTCATCTTCAAAGTCCCTTTAGATAGTATGACTACCCTTCATCATCTCAAAATACCAAATTATAATACAACATGGGCTTACAAAAAGTCAATTTAATAGACTCTTTTTAATTCCACTACTCAAAACAAGAAAATGAGTTCACCATTAGAATCCTTGCGAAATTTTGAGAAGTTTGAGTATAAAGTCAACCAAATTCCCAATTGGCTCAATTACACCCTCTTTACACGCCAAACAATGCACTATGGTGCTCATTAATGGAAATATGGAGTAAGACTTTTACAAATTACATCTGATCATAAAATAGACCTCAAATTCATACTCCTTGCGAAAACTCTTGAAAAATGAGTATAAAGTTTCCCAGATGTATTCTATATACCTCATGGAATGCATATCGAGACACAATACTTGGCCTTTTCTTAGCACGCAAATCGAGACATCCATACTGATGGCTATGCAGCCCCTTCACCACCCGCAGGTCGGAAGGTCCACGCGCTCACACAGGATCTTCTCTTTCCTCGGCCAAAAGAACGCCAAGGTTCTTTTATTTCCCTATCAGGAAATCTGCACCCACAGTTCTCTTCGCGATCCCCCTTTCTTTGTCTTATCGGGGAATCAGAACTCGTGACTTCACGAGTTCAAAGGTCGGCACTAGGTTCTCGAATCCCCAAGACCTGATATGTCATTCAGCGCTGACTTTCTCTTTCCTCTATCGGGACTTCGGCTCTATCGCGACTTCGCTACTCGCGACACCAAACACTCAGGTTTTCAAACCCCTATACTTGATGTGCTGAAATGTCGATGCGCACGTGAGTTGGATTTTTGACGATCCCTTGTCTTGTCGGGACTTCGGACTTCGCAGGATCGTGAATCCTAGCTCAAATATCTCGAGACTTCTCGCGACGAGATCCCGATATGATATGCCACCTGTACTCCACTTCTCCAACTCCCTCTGGCCCACACTATCTACGCAACCATCGGAATATTGCGTATCGCAATATCATGACTTTTGTTGCAACAATTTGGAGTCTCCACTCACGAGATCCCGATATGCCGATCCATGAGTAGATCCAATGGTCCTCGTGATCCTGATCAACGGCCCTGCCCTTCCTGAGCTTAGAACCTCTTGATACCTTCGCTGTATCTTCCCTGTTTCTCTGTGAGATCTGACGATTCACAGGATGTCGCGAATTCTCCTCGGAGAATTTCAACCGTTCTTCCTTCCTTTTGGAAATCTATGAAATAGCCGAGTGTTCCTTCACGGAACTCGTTCCCCTGCGCGTAACTTGCGACGCTTCTTGCCAACCTTAAGCCACAACTTGTCTGAGCTATCCTTCAACAAATTTGAAGGCTTATCCCTCCTGAGCTTTCCTACGACTTTAAGTCCTCCTGGAAACCCTTTTTCATGCACTCCTTGCGGCAAACCTTCAACCTCGACTAAGTGTTGAAGTCTTTGACTCTGCGCACAAACCTGCAATAGCAGTCTTCAATTCCTTTGCTCAGAATCGCAACTCTGAGACTTAGCTTAGCCTGCGCACTCCTTGCACGGCTCCCGTAACCCACTTTCACTCTTGGGAGAATGAGAACAAAAGTTAACTATTTGAGCCTTCTGTCAACGCACTCCTTGCGGACGATTCGACTGCACTCCTTGCAGGAATTCTTGCTCAAACAGAGAAACAATTGAAACTCATTCTCACTTCCTCTCAGACTTCAACTCAACCATGAAATCACATACACAGCATATAAAAGCAAATGTATATCAGGAAGCAAACATCCATGAGCATAACATCAATACATAGAGAATCAGACACAAACCATGAATTTGAATCAAAGCTCTTATATTAATTCAAATATCAGTACATGGGTGTTCTTTTCACAACTCTCTACTTGCTCTTCCTGGATTCTCTCAATAATGTTACAATGTTACAATGAGGGTGTCTATATCATGTTTCCCTCTTGCGCTCTAAAACTATCAAATCTAGAATTAAATATTCTATCTAACAACATTAAATCTATTAAATTCTGACTATCTACTAAGGATGAGAGCTTAAAGGCTCAAGGTCCATTACAACATACAAAGGCGCCTCCTCTTAAATGAGTCATTTAAGATTTGCGCAACAGTCCCAAATCATTTTCAAAATTTGTGTTGGCTTATCCAGCTGTCCTCCGCTTCCGCGTTGGCTCGCTTGATGTGCTGGCGATGCTCCTGCATCATACTCCTCGGCTTGAAAACTTTCATGGGCTCCTGTCCATGAGCTCCTGCATGGTCCGTCCATGCTTTTGTATTTCCGCTTCAGTCTCCCAGCTGGCATCTTCCACTGGATGGTTCTTCCACTTGACCAGATACTCGAAGTATTCTTTCCTTCGGGTCTTCTTACTCACTCTCTTGTCCAGTATGCATTCCATCTGTGGATTCTCTGCAACTGGCATCTATTTCATCCACTGGATCACTGGTTCCTCAGTTCCAGTTTCTGCTTCTCCTGCTCTGTATGGGTATAAGTCTGCGACATTGAATATCGGAGATATTCCGATGCCATTCGGCAACTCAATTTCATAAGCATTTTCTCTGAATTTTCTCAAGACCTTACATGGTCCGATTTTCTTCATCTTCAGCTTATTGTATGTTCCCCTCGGGAACCTTTCTTTCCTCAAGTGTGCCAGAACTAGATCATCAAATTCAAACTGAAGTTGTCTCCGATGTTGATCCACTCTGCGCTTATACTTCTGACTTGAGTCTTACAGTCGTTGCTTCACCTTGCTATGAAGTGCCTTCATCGCTTCAGCGAATTCTTCTGCACTAGCACTGCTAGTAGTCGTCTGTTCTAAATTACTCAGTTCAGAAACTCCTCATGGCTGCATCCCGTAAACAACCTGAAATGGAATTCGACCTGTACTCCTGTTCACAGAGTCATTGTATGTGAACTCTGCCTGTGGCAATATGTGGTCCCAACTGCTGTGGTGCTCTATCACCAAGCTTCTCAGCAAGTCTCCCAGACTTCTGTTGACCACTTATGTTTGTTCGTCCATTTGAGGATGATAAGCAGAACTAAACGCCAAGTTAGTCCCCAGCTTCTTCCATAAGGTCCTCCAAAAATGCCCTATGAATTTTGTGTCTCTGTCCGAAAATATGCTTTTCGGTAATCCATGAAGTCGAATGATCTCTTTGAAAAATAAATTTTCGATGTGAGTCTCATCGCTGGTCTTCTGGCATGGAATGAAGTGTGCCATCTTAGAAAACCTATCCACTACCAAAAAGATGGAATCAACACCCCTTTGTGTCCTCAACAACCCCAATACGAAATCCATGCTTATCGCCTCCCATGGCCTCTCTAGTATGGGCAATGGCTGATACAAACCTGCATTCTGCTTTCTCCCCTTCGAATGCTGGCAAACTCTGCATCTGTCAACGAACCTCTTGACATCTGCTCGCATCTTTGGCCAAAAATATGATTCGCTCAGCTTCACGAATGTCTTGTCATGGCCAAAATGTCCTGCCAAACCTCCATTGTGTTTCTCTTTCAATAGATTCTCCCTCATGGAGCATTTCGGAATACACAGTTGATTGCCTCTGAACATCAACCCCTCCTAGATCATATAATCTATCCATGGGCTTCTATCTCTAAGAACTGGATTCTCAGTTGCTTCATATGCTTCTGCAAAATCTGCATCATCTGCATACATGTTCCTGAGATTATCAAAACCCAATGTTTTGACTCGGAATTCCTGCAACAACAAACATTTCCTGCTCAAAGCATCAGCCACTTTGTTAGCAGTACCAGAAATGTGCTTAGTCCCAAAAGTGAAATTCTGCATATACTCTACCCATTTTGCATGTTTCTGATTCAACTTCTCTTGTTGAGTCACAAACTGCAATGCATGATTATCATTGTACAATACAAATTCTTTTGGGATCAAGTAATGCCTCCACTTTTTCAGTGCCTGGATGATAGCATAAAATTCTTTATCATACGTGGAGTATTTCAGTTTCGCTTCATCCAGCTTCTCGCTGAAATATGCAACCGGTCTGTCTTCCTGACTCAAGACCACTCCTATGGCATACCCACTTGCATCACATTTCACTTGAAATGTCTTCAGGAAATCCGGTAACACCAAAACTGGTTGTTCTGTGATCTTCCGCTTCAACAGATTGAAGCTCTTCTCAGCCTCTGTTGTCCAGTGAAAAGACTTATGTCGCTTGTTCACTGTATCCATCATCGCTGCGCTAATCCCACTAAAATTTCTGATGAATTTCTAGTAGAAACTAGCTAAACCATGAAAACTCCTCACCTCGAAAATATTTCTCGGTGATGGCCAATTCTTGATCACTTCCACTTTATCCAGATCCATCCTCAACTCATTAGCCGAAACAACAAAACCCAAGTAAATGAGCTTTGTCTTCATAAATGAGGACTTCTTCATATTAATCAACAGCTTCTCTTGTTGTAGCTTCTTCATCACAATGGCCAAATGCTTCAAGTGTTCAGCCTCTGATTTACTGTAAATCAGTATGTCATCCAAATACACAATGATGAACTTCTCGATGAACTCCCGCAGGACTTCGTTCATCAACCTCATAAAGGTACTCAGTGCATTCATCAAACCAAACGGCATGACTAGCCATTCATACAATCCTTCATTGGTTTTGAAGGCTGTCTTCCACTCATCGCCTTCTCTCATGCGAATATGGTGATATCCTCTTTTCAAATCTATCTTTGAAAAATACTTTTCCCCACTCAGGCAATCCATCAGATCATCCATCCTTGGCAATGGGAACCTGTACCTGATGGTTATCTTGTCGATCGCCCTCGAATCGGTGCACATCCGCCAACCTTCGTCTTTCTTCGGACTGAGTATTGTCGAAACAGCACATGGACTCAAACTCTCCCTTACCAATCCTTTGCCCAATAACTCCTAAACCTGCTTCCTAACCTCTTCATTTTCTTGCAGCGTCAACATGTATGCGGCTTTATTCGAAAAACTAGCTCCTGGTATGAGGTCAATATGATGACTCACACTCCTCATCGGTGGCAACGAACGAGGTAATTCGTCCACTATGATGTCAACGAACTCTTCCAGCAGTTCCTGAACCTCATCTGGCAAATCATCCATTCTTGTGCTAGTCAGAACAATTCTTGGTTTTCTGACCACAAAGAATTGTGGATCTTCCTTCTTCTTCACCTCTGTAAGAAGTTCCTTCCCACTCATGAGAAGCACTGTGTTGCTTACTTCCGGCTTCACCTCCTTATCCTTTATCGGAAGCAACATATGGGTTCTCCCATTCTTTTCCAGGGTATATGTGTTCATCCTCCCATCATGAATCACATTTTTGTCATATTGCCATGGTCTACCCAGCAATAAATGACATACATCCATGGGAATAACATCACATAAGATCTGATCATTATACCCTCCTATCTTGAATTCAACCAAGCATTGTTTAGTAACATTTACCTGGTGTCCTTTCTATAGCCACGAAACTCTGTATGGGCTTGGATGATCAGTCGTCTCCAGCTCCATCTTTTCTACCATCTCAGTTGAAACGAGATTATCCGTGCTACCACTGTCTATGATGACCTTGCACACCATGTACTTGGTTTTGCAAGTAGTCCTAAAGAGTCTGGTCCTTTGGACTGAGCTTTCCACCTCTTTCTCGGGTGTCAAAAGGAATTTTCGCATCATAAGCGACCTTCCGCCTTCTACATCCCGCCTTTGCGCTTCTATGATGTGAGCTTCTCCAATGTCCTTCTTTTTCTCTGGACACTCGTATGACTTATGCCCATTCTTCCCACATGTGAAACATGTGATAACTCCACCTCTTCCTCTTCCTCTACCTCTGGTACGAGGAAACATATTTTTGTCATCATATCCTCCACTCTGCTCATTATGATGCCCTTTCTGCTCAACATATGGTTGTTGCTGTGAGGTTCCACCTCTTTCAACCTTACCCTGAGGTTTCTTCCATTCCTCCTTGGGCTTCTGGTATTTGTCTTGGGAAACTGATTTGCCTCTGGGCTGGCTCCTGCCTTGGCCTCACTGACCTTGCTTACGGCTCAGCTTCTCTTCCGCTTTCAGAGCCATCTGATAAGCGTCCTCCACGGTCCGAATGGTTACCATGCTCAATTCATCTTGAATGTCATATCTCAGACCATTCAGATATCTAACAACTTTCTCATCATCGCTCTCCCGATGACCTGCCCTGATGTTCAGTCGATAGAATTCCTCCGTGTATTCTTTCAATGTCATCAGCTTCTGTCTCAGGTTCTGCATCCTCCTGAACAGAGTAATTTGATAGTCTCTTGGGATGAATTTTTCTTTCATATTCGCAATCATTCGATCCCAACTCTTGATCTTATGCTTGCCCTTGCAACGTCTATCAACTTGTAGCTCATCCCACCATAATGTTGTGTTTCCTTTCAAGCGCGTAACAGCATGCTTGACTTTCTTATCTCTTCGACGTCCTCATAATCGAAGTAGGTGTCAAGGGCTCTAATCCAATCTAGTAGCTCCTCTACATCCAGATTTACCTCATACACTGGAATGTCCATTTTGGCTTTTGCACCCATCCTGGCAATGGCTTTGATCAAACACTCGGTTGATGCATCTTCAGCTACAACTTCCTCTCGTTCAGCCTCAATTTCACTGTCGGAATCACTGAGATCCCCTGCACTAGCTGTGCGTCTCTGAGCTGTCTCCATATCTTCGAGTCTTGCTCGGAGATCACGCATTTGCCTCTCCATTTCTGGATTGACTACCTGCCTGCCTCTTCTTCGCACCTCTCTATCTTCTGGATTAGGTGATTGTCTTTCTCTCCTCGGTGGCATGGCGAATTCCCTTTCCTGCTATAGAAGCAAAGAAATAATCCCTCTCTGATACCACTTTGATGGCAATGCGGCCCCTTCACCACCCGCAGGTCGGAAGGTCCACGCACTCACACAGGATCTTCTCTTTCCTTGGCCCGAAGAACGCCAAGGTTCTTCTATTTCCCTATCAGGAAATCTGCACCCACATTTCTCTTCGCGATCCCCCTTTCTTTGTCTTATCGGGGAATCGGAACTCGTGACTTCGCGAGTTCAAAGGTCGGCACTGGGTTCTCGAATCCCGGAGACCCGATATGTCAGTCAGCGCTGACTTTCTCTTTCCTCTATCGGGACTTCGGCTCTATCGCGACTTCGCTACTCGCGACACTAAACACTCGGGTTTTCAAACCCCGATACCCGATGCGCCGAAACGCCGATGCATACGTGAGTTGGATTTTTGACGATCCCTTGTCTCGTCGGGACTTCGGACTTCGCGGGATCGTGAATCCTAGCTCAAATATCTCAGGACTTCTCGCGGCGAGATCCCGATATGATATGCCACCTGTACTCCACTTCTCCGACTCCCTGTGGCCCACATTGTCTACGCAGCCGTTGGAATATCGTGTATCGCAATATCGCGACTTCCATTGCAACAATTTGGAGTCTCCACTCACGAGATCCCGATATGCTGATCCACGAGTAGATCCAATGGTCCTCGTGATCCTGATCAACGGCCCTGCCCTTCCTGAGCTTAGAACCTCTTGATACCTTCGTTGTATCTTCCCTGTTTCTCTGTGAGATATGACAATTCACAGGATGTCGCGAATTCTCCTCGGAGAATTTCGACCGTTCTTCCTTCCTTTTGGAAATATACGAAATAGTCGAGTGTTCCTTCACGGAACTCGTTCCCCTGCGTGTAACTTACGATGCTTCTTGCCAACCTTAAGCCACAACTTGTCTGATCTATCCTTCAACAAATTTGAAGGCTTATCCCTCCTGAGCTTTCCTACGACTTTAAGTCCTACTGGAAACCCTTTTGCATGCACTCCTTGCGGAAAACCTTCAACCTCGACTAAGTGTTGAAGTCTTCGACTCTACGCACAAACCTGCAGTAGCAGTCTTCGATTCCTTTGCTCAGAATCGCAACTCTGAGACTTAGCTTAGCCTGCGCACTCCTTGCACGGCTCCTGTAACCCACTTTCACTCTTGGGCGAATGAGAACAAAAGTTAACTATTTGAGCCTTCTGTCAACGCACTCCTTGCGGACGATTCGACTGCACTCCTTGCAGGAATTCTTGCTCAAATAGAGAAGCAATTGAAACTCATTCTCACTTCCTCTCAGACTTCAACTCAACCATGAAATCACATACACAGCATATAAAATCAAATGTATATCAGGAAGCAAACATCCATGAGCATAACATCAATACACATAGAATCAGACACAAACCATGAATTTGAATCAAAGCTCTTATATTAATTCAAATATTAGTACATGGGTGTTCTTTTCACAGCTCTCTGCTTTCTCTTCCTGGATTCTCTCAATAATGTTACAATGTTACAATGAGGGTGTCTATATCCCATTTCCCTCTTGCACTCTAAAGCTATCAAATCTATAATTAAATATTCTATCTAACAACATTAAATCTATTAAATGCCGACTATCTACTAAGGACGAGAGCTTAAAGGCTCAAGGTCCATTACAATATACAAAGGTGCCTCCTCTTAAATGAGTCATTTAAGATTTGCACAACAGTCCCAAAGCATTTTCAAAATTTGCACTGGCTTATCCAGCTGTCCTCCGCTTCCACGCTGGCTCGCTTGATGTGCTGGCGATGCTCCTGCATCACATACAATACCTCCTCCTCGGGATTTGTACCATCTTGGGATCTGTGCCTCCTCGGTCTATGTGCAAACATGGGAATCATGCCCAGTATATATAGGGCGTGGGCTTAACTCCCCGTCCAAATTCATAGGAAAACGATTTATTAAATCATTAGGGAATCTTGTAACAAAGATATTTCATTGGCACATTGGTTAGGCCTTTGGAATATAACCCATAGGTTATGGGTTCGATCCTCCATAATCCACGCAATGGTTTATTTTATTATTATTTAGTTTATAACTATATACTATATATAAAGTTTTGGTGGTATAATTTTTTAGCCCCCCACGGATTTGGTGCATGGTTATATAACATTTAAATGAAACCAAGGATCAAGGGCTAATCCCTCGGCCCTTTTTTTCGCTGGCTAAACCTTTAATAAAGGTTAAATAAATTCTCCTCCATATATGGTTAAGAACCAACTATGTGGCGTATTGGTAACGGAGTTTTGTTAAGGCTTTGGGAGGTCATGGGTTTGACCCCCATCGCCTCCCCTAATTTTGGTAAAAACTAACCATAATTGGCCAATGGGGGGTTGCCACGTGGCGACCTCTCATTGGCTCCCTTGTGCCATATGTCAACAAATGATTAGTCCACCTGGACTGTACAATCTACCCATTCATCTACCAATCCGTCATGCCATGTCCCCTGCACGGCCTGTACGAACATGTGCCATGTGTTACCCTTGTAGTGGTGACACATGTCACCCTCGACTTTTCCCTTTAAATTTTTGCCTATTGACCAAACTTTGACCATCCATAACTTTTGCATATGAACTTTGTTTGAGGCGATTTTTGCATCGTTGGAAAGCTATCGCCGAGCTCTACTCATTGATGGCATTTTTTTTTAGAGCATTTGGGATATTTGAATTTTGAGCTTTTATGGATCGTCCTGGACCTCTGTGTTCGTTCCAGATCCTCCTAGACCTTTGTGAGCGTTCCTGGATGCTCCTGGATCAAATAAGAATTCATTATTAGTTTATTTTTTATATTAGTAGGTTGGATAAAACCATTAATTATACCCTTTCATTATAATTGCATTCTTTGTCTCCTATATATATCAAGGAAAGTATCAAGAACAACATATATTGTCTTGTGAAATGGATATATTGTAAAAGGAGGTTTCCCCCTCGAAGTGGACTGTATTCATTGACTTTTATAATTTTCAAGGCGCTTGGTTCATAACACTTGTAGTGGTCTAATGACCTAGTTGATATAGCTATATATTTATGGGTAAATAACACCTTAAAATGATATATCTCAAAGTTTGTAGTATAGCTAAGCTAATAATTTTCAAAAGTGAAGGAATAGTTTATGAAGGGCACATGAGGGATGTTGGTGAAAGAAATCCCCACTTGGGTAAAGATCTTCTTGGTGGAGGACAAGATGTTTCCATCCATCCTTGAAGGGATGGAAGCATAAATCCTTGCTTTGAAGGGTGGTCTAGGATGAGACTAGAAAGTGAAGGCCTACAAGAAGAAGGTACCATGGACGAAACTGAATATAGAGAATGAGAGGAAGGATCTTTAGGATAAGTTGCAATGATTGACTTATGGTAGTTGAACAAGATGAGGATGATAAAGGACTACATTGAAATGTTGTGGAAGCAATTGAGCAATGAGCGGAGTAATGAGTCCCAACTAAGGGAACTCGTGAGTTTAAAGAAAATAGGATTAAAGAACATTAATGGTTGAAGGAAAGAGGATTGACATTAGAGGAGAACCTAACAAAGTGGGAATAAAGTGGAGGAGTACCCACAAGGTCTAGTGGATAGATTGGAAGTGCTTAGTGTAGTGGCAAGGGGATGATGACAAAAGGATCAGAAGAGTTGTAGCAGAGTATTAAGTTTGAGGAAAAATATATTGGGCCATTGAATGGGAGTTTGACTAGAGAACAAAAAATAATGGCATTGATAGAAACGTTCCAGTGTTTAGAAAAAAAGGACTAGAGAAAGAAAACATGGTACATTTAAAAGGTAAAGGAGCCAACCCATTCTACACCGTACCCCATTTGCATTTTAATCTAAGTAAGGAAGTTATTGTTAATTCTAATAACTCTAAGTTAGTGTTCGAACCTAGTAGTTCAAATAAATCAAGAGATCATGGGAGTTGTATAGTGGAACTTAGTGGAAATTTTGGTTAGCCTAGTAATATTAGTACTCCGAACATGGAGAGAAAACTAGGGTCACAAGAATTTGTTTTTCTTTGTATGATATTTAGTAACATTATTGGGATATGAGTTACTCCCACATTTATGCTTCATGAGTTTTCAACGAATGGTGATGGTGATGTAGAGTAGCATTGATTTTTATTTGAAGCCATTTGGAGTGCCAAAACAATGATAGCCTCTAATACAAAGTTAGTTGAATTTTAGACAACATTGCATGGTGTTGGCAGCCAAATGTGATTTCTTGATATTTGATACAATCGAAAGAGATTACACTTTTCTTTAGCTACCATCACCTCGAATCTGTAGGCACCCTTCTGAGTTTGGAAATGATTGTTGGATTAAAGCCTACCTTATTAATTTTTACTGTTTTCATTTTCGATTGTTTTATTTTTTCATGACTGAAAGCATGAATTAAACATAAACTTGGCTTCGCTTAATAATTTTGTGCCTTAGAAATATATTTCTACAAACCATTCATATGTAATTAAAATGTAAATCCTTTTAAATGGTTGTTGGATCCATTTTTTTTGTGTTAATACGATTAATATTGTTTCAATGGTTTGATGGTTCATTATCGAATTGCTTGGGCACATGGAAAACTTTGGTTAATTATTTGATATTCTTCTCACGAGTTTAATGGTCACATCAACATTCATGCCAATGAGTACAGACCTGTTGTACTCCCGTTTTCACCTTACCTGGCTAGCTCAAAGGATTAATGAAGTTATTCATTATCTGCATAGGGTTTGGTACTCTATAGTTTTGGCACTCATCACAAGAGATGGTAAGGAATACAATGAACTTTTTGGTTTTCGTTCCCACTATTCGAGTTATGATAACCCACAGGTTTTGCTATTTTCGTGTTTCCACTCTCCATTCATACTCGTTTTTGTTTCTTGCACGATTGGAACTTGAAACTATTATGATTAATCTCTGTTGCATCCTTTTCATAGTGACCATGGCTCCTTTGGTTCGGATTGAACCAAATGACTATGAGTTTCTTTTTTAAGAAAACCCGTAATTGCATGCCAGAGACACGTTTTTGCAGGAGCATTTCTGAGAAAACGGTTACGAATTAGGCCAAACCATTTAAAACCCATTTTGGAAATGGGGTCATTTACCTTTTGAGAGGGAAAATTCTTCAGAAATGAATCCATTTCAAAGGTATGTTTCATTTTCTGGATAGCATTTTCTCAGAAAATTTGTTTCGTCTGAGTTTTTCTTTTTTCCCCTTTCCTCTCTGTGGGTTTGAAGATATGCAGAAAATGGATGAATTCTATCATAGACAAAAGCTAAACCCTGCTATTAAAGACTTGTGTGATGATCCACATGATTACTATCTATTCACTGAACCAAACTTTTTTCCTTTGCAAATCCCCATGGTTAAGGAACCATGATGCATTTTTTCACCCAGAATAACGTTGGAACAGGTAATGGATGTGCGGAAAGGGAGGTTCTCCCCTACTTTTGCTTCTGAGCATAATCAGGGTCATAGTAACAAACCTACTGTCAAGAAATTTCAAAAAAAAAATGAGAAACAAGGTAACTCGGATTCGAGCTTTATAAACAATAGAACTAAGCAGCCTAATAATATGATCATTAGAAAACTAAACAAATTCCACCATCATAAATTCGGATTTGTCAAATTGCTGAAATAGTTGATAGTCGTTTATTTTTTGGATTTGATTCTGTTTAAAAAAAAAAAAATTAAACAGATTTTTATTTTTGATTTTTACTATTTTAGATTGGCTACAGAAACCTGTAGCTTATCTTTTTCTAAAAATCAGTTTGAATTATTATCTAAAATCAAGTCTCTTTAAATAAAAATTAGTTATTAGTAATTGTTTGTTTTAAAATTATCGAATTGTTGTTGATTTTCTCCAGAATTGGGAGATCTTGTTGTTGATTATTGAGAGTTAATATTTTCAATTATAATGATTAGTAGTTTCTCTTTCCTTATGTATTAGAAAAACCTTGATTTATTTTTGGGATAAACCAACTCTGTTATAAGTGGTTTCCAAATCCACTATTTTGGTAATATTACTTTATGTTAGGAGATCCATCTCTATCCTGTGAGATATGAGTATGTGGATCTCAGGTTACTTTAAATATTGTTTCTTGTTGTTAGTGAAATGATCTTTGATTGGAACAAATTATGGACATGTAATTCTCAGAACTGAATGGATAAGTGATTCACATTTTGGCTTTAGACCAGCGTGACATTGTTCCACTTATGTTTTGCCTCTCATATTATGGAAGATTGATATGTTAAGAAAGATTTAGTCTCATTTGCATGCAATGTTTCATTTTATTCAGTGCTTTAAATTATCTATAATTCGTTGTTTCAAATATTATATCTGTGATCATTATTTCAACTTTAATATCATGATTTACGCTTGATGTTTAGTTGATGTATCAAATGAATGTTTCACATTAGAATTTTTGTTACCATACGCATTCATCATTATAAGGTCATTGGATCCATATGTCTATTACTCTATTCTTATATCCTAGCTGTCAATAAACACCTTGAGTTTATTCTAGTGATGTGAGTACAAGTTTGTCGCAGATTTCTCTCACAGGCAAAATAGCTAGAGTTTTGGATTGCACAGGGACATAGACACAGTATGAAATTAATCTCGGGTTAGCTTTATTTGCATTTAATTTATGTTATTAGTTTGTTTATCACTGAAACAAGATAGTTTAAATTGTCTGTGACTATTATTCTGCTCCTGTTTCAGATTATGTTTTATTAGTATCTTTTTGAGTTTCCTTGAGATTTTAAATTATAAAATAGAAATTATAAAAATATGTGCTTTCTTTATCTACTTTTAAAAACAATTGCAAAACATTGATTTCGCAAGACATCCACCAAAACTTGCAAATTGTAAATACTTTGTTCATAATCACGTATTTATATTCACGTTTTTAAAACACTTGTAAATAATTAGATTCACGTATATAGTATTATAGTTTTGGCTTTAGAATAGTTTATTTATTTTCTTTGTTTTAGAACCTTATTTGGCTAACGGAGCCATTAAACTCGTCAGAATAGATTACACAAAACGACTTGGGTTAATTAAACAACCCCGGTCTGGATCTATTCTTCCAGTTGACGGTGTGTCATTTATGCCTGTCAACAAATGGCGCTAGAAGGAGGGCAGACTGACAAAATGGTGCTAGAAGGAGGGCTCAGGTAAATTTAATGATTAAATGTTTTACCCCTCAGCCTATCATAATTCCATATTTGTAAATTCTTCTTTTGTGTTATCTTGAAATGCACTAGAAGAAAGACCAGACTGACAAGTTAGCCTTGCGGGAGTCTTTATTTCAGATGTTTTTTTTAATTCCTCATGGCTCCCCAAATCACTGTGTTGGAGCATGCTTTCCACTTCTCATTACCTGATATTCCCAATGAGATAGTCTCTCACTTGTCCAAACTCACCTTTGATGGTGGGGGGGATGTATCTGCTAAAGACCATATTAATAAGTTTTGGTGTAAATGTATAAGGCATGATATTTCAGATTGGAAGGTTTTATGCAGATTGTTTGCTTTTACTTTTAGGGGTCGAATTAAACATTGGTTTGAGTCTTTTCTAGCATATCACATTTTTTATTGGTTTCAATTTGTAGAGGTATTTTTAGATGCTTTTGAAATCTATGATTACAATCAATTATGTGAAGAATTTCAGACTTTGTTAATCAATGGCAATTCATCTCCAGAAGGATTTTCGATAAGAATCCATCACGTCCTCTGTAAATTTAATCTTGATGAATTGTCATTTGTATTAAATCTCCTCTATTATGCTTGCATCCCTTTCATACAGTCATATTCAATCGTGAATGATGAAGCAATTACAAATCCTATCACTCAATTGTGAGAATAATTTTGTTCATGGGATGAGAGGAATCCATCCGAAAATTTTGAACAAGCAAGGGAGATACAATCTATTGAAAAAGTTATTACTAATAATCAAATTGGTTTTGTTGGAAATACTAAAACAAATGAGAGGGCGGGGGGGGGGTGAATCAGTTGTATGTGAGCTTGAACAATTTTAAGTCTCTTAAAACATTATTAATCTTTCTTCATGTGGTCATCAACAATATACAACATATGGACAGTAAAAGTAAAGACCATCAACACACATAAAGTACACACAGAGACAAATTTTCACGAGGAAACCCATAAAGGGAGAAAACCTCTTCTTCTTTGAAATGATAGGTAGTCTTTTTCAGTTCTGTACATCATTTACAATTGAGCACCAACTCAATGTGAGGCTGCTACCTCTGTTTTACAAGCTGCAACTTGT
>ML799210.1:178439-192034 GCA_009831015.1 Picea engelmannii | reverse complement strand
CACCACCCTGCCACCCTAGTTTCTCTGGCTGCAACCAGATGGAAGCTACAACTTCCTGTGTTCAAGCTCCCACTTGAACCTCTGAGGACAACAGTCCTCCCAAGCACCTCCCTTCCACCCTAGCACATCAAATAATGAATACACAGACAACTGCACAGATAACTCAGTTCTTACCAGTATTTTTCTATTCTATAAGTCTGATCTTCTTCAAACTATTCTGCAATTCTCCTCTTCCTCTGTCTGTTCAGCAGGTCTGCTCTGCATCAACTTTTTCTTTCATTCTTCTCTACTTCAACTTTCTCTGTTATTCTGATCTGATTTTTATCTCACTCTGCACATATGCTCAATTTCATATTGTGCATCCTCTCCTTTTTTCCTTTCTTACAGTTTCATTCTTTTACCTCCAGAACAACCAACCTTTCACAATCTGTCTCATCTTCTTTTATGCATACCTTCCCGACGGTTCCACTTCGCCTTCCCTCAGCCGAAACAAGAACACCTGTCCTTGCAACTGAAACGCTAACCGATTCGTCATCATGAGTTTGTTTCTCTTAACAGATTCATAACTGAAGCGTTAATGTGTGAGAAGAACAGCAACCCTCAGATCACATTCAAATCTTATCCGCACCGTTGAATGACCTTTATTATTCTTGCCTTTTAAATCGGTTTTCGGCATTTCTTTGCCCAAGTTTCTTGAAACTTTCACATCGCGATCTTCGAAACTCCGAAATGGAGCTTATCTGGACTGACACCTTCTCTTCCCGTGACCAAGAGCTATGACCAAGGTTTTATGTGAAAGGTGCTTTCGCGATTTCGCATATCGTGAAATCGTAATGCCTGATGTTCAAATTCCTTGTCAATACCAAAACCCGATCTCCGACATTCCGTAATGAAACCAAATCAATGATCCAGATTATTTCTAGATCTGACGGTTCATATTAAGTCGGGAATTCACTCATCGCGAAATCAGAATTCCCGTTGCATTGTGTTCTTTACCTTTTGAATTTGCGATCCCCGAAACTCCGACACAGGCTGTGATCAACGGTCCATATCTCATTCTCGATTCAATGGCTGTGATTGAATCGTGATATCGCATATCGCGAAATCGGGGTTTTCGTTGCATTGTGTTCTTTGCCTTTTGAATTCGCGATCCCCGAAACTCCGATACGAGCTGTGATCAACGGTCCTGATCTCATTCTTGATTCAATGGCTGCGATTGAATCGCGATATCGCATATCGCGAAATCGGGGTTTTTGATGTCAAGTGACTTTGTCATTTCAAAGTCCCGATCCCCGATACTCCATGCAGAGAATCAACGGTCCAGATCACTTCTAACTTTAACGGCTGCGATTAAATCGCGAAATCGCATATCACGATTTCGGGGTTCTTGATGTCAAGTGATTTTGGCATTTCAAAGTCCCGATCCCCGATACTCCGATGAAGCCTCCTGTCGAGCTTCTCCCGGTGGTGCCCGATCGCTGCCACGCGTCCTTCCAAATGGACGGTCCCGATTATGTCGGGATTTCGAGACTTTCAATGTCCCGGTTCTCACGACCTTGAGAACTCCGATCTCCCGATGGTTGATATCCCGATGACAACTCCTCGTGTCGGGACTTCTCTTCTTGCTCCCGAGGCTTATCTCCCTCGCAGCTTCTGCAGATCTGACGGCTGTCGGCGACCCTGCACCAAATCTAACGGCTCTCGTTCTTTCGGGAAATTTGAATGGGATCCAACGGTCACTGACTCTTCTCCTCCCGATTATTGTTGCGCTGCTATTCATTGTTGTTGTACTCAAGCTATCACTACAACCACAACTGTACTTGCCATAAATGACAACCATTCGTTGATTCGTTGTCTGTTGCCAACACGCATTCATTGTCTGTTGCCAACATGCATTCGTTGTCTGTGCAATATTTGCCAACAGGTTTTTCCTCTGAATCATTGTATTTTCAGTCCTCGACCATCATGGAAGAAGATTCGATATTGTGTCAAGGTAAATGTCATCATTCTTGTAACTTATGCTCTAATCAATATTTAAATTCAGTTATTGAAGAACACTTAGGTGACGAAAATCATCTTAAGCATTCTAACACTCCTATGAAACTGATTAGAGATGTAGATATGCAATTGGAAGAAGAAACCTTAAATCTTCATCCTTAAATTGTACCTTATCAACATGAAAGATTAGATGTTTGTCATGAAAGTTTTGAATTATCTATCATACACGAGGAAAATCTAGATGATCATATTATGTTGAAGAATTTATCACCAAAACAGAGTGAAAGGTTTAAGGAAAGTGAAGAGAAATGTCTTGAGAATACCATTGTTAAATATCATAGCTCAAGATATTCTTTTCATGTGCTTATTTCTGATTCCTTTTACTCTTTATATCCCGATCTCTTCTTAGATTCGGGTGGACTTAATACTTTACCCACAGTATCTTACTCTTTTCCACCACAATCAAATCTTTTCAATATTCCAAAATTTGGTGAAACTAATTCCAAACATAACATTTATGAAGTCGGATTTGATGCTCTTTCACTTTCATTACTCGTATGGAAAAATGACATGTTTCAAGATGATTTTACACGGTTTATTTTTGAAAAAGACAATGCACTCATTCCTATGGATATGAAATATTCTACATTGCATATTTGTTCTTTGATTAGTTCGAATTTTAATGTTTATGCTTCACATTTTGAAATGATCAATCTTATCAAAGGAAGCGTTCAAACCAATGATCTAATTGATGTCATGAATCCTCTTATGATGTGTTCCCCATTGATATATCCATTTCATCAAAGTCTTAGTTTGCATCCTAATTTTTATGACAGGATCTTAGAATGGCTTGAAGATTCGTACATAAAAAATCTTCATAATAAAGATAAAGTTGTGCTTGCCTTGTTTCTACCTGAATATATAGGAAGTAAGTATGACATGATTTTTTTAGATCCTCTATGTGAAGAAATTAATGAACACTTGGAGAATTGTCAGGAGGATGGGGCACTTCGGCTTTGGCTGATGGTTATGTCAGGTCCCCATAGTCTTGACAATTTTTCCAAACTTACTTACACTCGTCCATGCCATTATGAACCATATCACGACAAGATTGCAGAATGGTTGGAGGATTCATACATCAAGAAGTTTCAAGGGAATGGTAAGGTCATGCTTGCTTTGTTTTTTGATGATGATAAGGGTAAGTATGATATATTTTTGTCATTTTTTGATATACTACCATTATTGTTAGTAACATTTGATTTTGTTTCCATTGCAGGATTGGAGTTACTCCAATGGTTACATTGGAAGCATGACTTCACTTAGTATTTTGATTTGTTTAGTAGTTAAAGTAGGTTTAGGAATAGGTTTCCTTTAGTTTTATTTCACTTTGTAATAATGCAGTTAAAGGACACAAGTAGGCATACCAAGAGAACCATAATCTGACTATTATCAGGGAAGTCCACTTTATATCTTTTTCTCTCTGCTTTTCAATCAGTATTTCTTTTCAAAAACACAATATTATCATGAAAATTTTAAATGGAAAGTAAGGAGATAAGTAAATTTAAACTATCAATTCAACCCTAACCCAAGGTGCCACGAGTAGGACTGCAATCATATTAATGAGGATTTTTATGTTTTCTTTTAGGCTCTCAAGAAGGATTTCACCTGATGATTTCTATTCTATCCTTTTGTAAATATTTATGATTTTTTTCTTTTATGTTTCTTATTTTTGGTTCTTTTCATTTTTCTTTATTTTGATTTATTTTCGAATAATTATGTCTAAGTCACCATTTCATTTGTGAAAGGGAAATCAGAATTTTCATTCATTAGCAACAACTGACAACTCCTCAAAGCACCAGTGTTGTAAATGCTAAAACTCAGATCAGCAGAAGAAAAATTATGTTCAAAACAATGTTTCTGGTTTCTCTTTAAAATTATGAGAAGACACGATTATCATTAATAAAACTCTTAACCTTGTCCACGTTTTAAGGAAAACAATTCGATCATACCTTCATGTCCTCAAGATGGTTTCTTAACAAAAATATAAGTGTTCGGATCATGATGAAGGTCGTCAAACGAGAAAATAAGTTGTAAAAGATCAAGTTTTGTTTTCAAATATGAGATTTTTAGCATCACCCCGCTCTCTTGAATATCATAAAGTTTTGTAAATTTGTAAACAAATCCTAGAGAGTTGGAAGCACTACAAGGTGTGGGGAAGTGTCTGTAAACCCGCCGAAACACTGAACAAGTCTGTTGGCAACGGGTAAATGTATGCATGATGCCAAGACAACTTCGTCGGGGTACTGAACAGGCCTACTGGCAACGAAGCAATGTCGGGTTTAAGAAAATTATCAGGTATGTCTTTTTGGAATTGATCAAAAGTAAAGATTTTGTTTATCATGGACGGACAACTCTTGGACAGGATAGAGGTGTTAGAGTGGGTTAAATGACATCCCTGTCGAGGCTATGGACACCTGCTGGCAGCAGTGGCCCTGTCAACAGTATCGGAGTCGGTTGCCTAAACATCGTTTCGCTCATAATCAAAACTTGATACCAGATTGCATTTTTTGACATAAACACATCTGACGCTAGACTATGTTATTTTCTGAGTTTTGATCAGAATGCTTGACTTGTTGTCAACTGTTTCTTAAATTTTCATTCTTTCTGATTTATCCTAACATGAATTTTCTGATGATGCAGAGATAACTGCTTCGCCCAGTACGTTTCCATTGTTGGCAGCCAAATGTGATTTCTTGATATTTGATACAATTGAAAGAGATTACACTTTTCTTTAGCTGCCATCACCTCAAATCTATAGGCATCCTTCTGAGTTTGGAAATGATTGTTGGATTGAAGCCTACCTTATTAATTTTCACTGTTTGCATTTTCGATTGTTTTATTTTTTCATGACAGAAAGCATGAATTAAACATAAACTTGCCTTCTCTTAATAATTTTGTGCCTTAGAAATATCTTTCTACAAACCATTCATATGTAATTAAAATGTAAATCCTTTTAAATGGTTGTTGGATCCATTTTTTTTGTGTTAATACGATTATTATTTTTTCAATGGTTTGATGGTTCATTATCGAATTGCTTGGGCACATGGAAAACTTTGGTTAATTATTTGATATTCTTCTCACAAGTTTAATGGTCGCATCAACATTCATGCCAATGAGTACAGACCTGTTGTACTCCCATTTTCACCTTACCTGGCTAGCTCAAAGGATTAATGAAGTTATTCATTATCTGCATAGGGTTTGGTACTCTGTAGTTTTGGCACTCATCACAAGAGATGGTAAGGAATACAATGAACCCTTTGGTTTTTGTTCCCACTATATGAGTTATGATAACCCACAGGTTTTTCTATTTTTGTTTTTCCACTCTCCATTCATACTCGTTTCTATTGCTCGCATGATTGGAACGTGAAACTATTCTGATTAATCTCTGTTGCATCCTTTTCATAGTGACCATGGCTCCTTTGGTTCGGATTGGACCAAATGACTATGAGTTTCTTTTTTAAGAAAACCCGTAATTGCATATCAGAGACACGTTTTTGCGGGAGCATTTCTAAGCAAACGGTTACGAATTAGGCCAAACCATTTAAAACCCATTTTGGAAATGGGGTCATTTACCTTTCAAGAGGGCAGATTCTTCATAAACGAATCCATTTCAAAGGTATGTTTCCTTTCTAGATAGCATTTTCTCAGAAAATTTGTTTCATCTGAGTTTTTCTTTTTTCCCCTTTCCTCTCTGTGGGTTTGAAGATATGCAGAAAACGGATGAATTCTATCATAGACAGAAGCTAAACCCTGCTATCAAAGACCAATGTGATGATCCACATGATTACTATCTATTCACTGAACCAAACTTTGTTCATTTGCAAACCCCCATGGTTAAGGAACCATGATGCATTTTTTCACCCAGAATAATGTTGGAACAGGTAATGGATGTGCGAAAAGGAAGGTTCTCCCCTACTCTTGCTTTTGAGCATAATCAGGGTCATAGTAACAAACCTACTGTCAAGAAATTTCAAAAAAAAAAAATGAGAAACAGGGTAACTTAGATTCAAGCTTTATAAACAATAGAACTAAGCAGCCTAATAATATGATCATTAGAAAACTAAACAAATTCCACCATCATAAATTCAGATTTGTCAAATTGCTGAAATAGTTAATAGTTGTTTATTTTTTGGATTTGATTCTGTTTAAAAAAAAAAATTAAACAGATTTTTATTTTTGATTTTTACTATTTTAGACTAGCTACAGAAACCTGTAGCTAGCTACAGAATCCTGTAGCTAGCTACAGAATCCTGTAGCTTATCTTTTTCTAAAAATCAGTTTGAATTATTATCTAAAATCAAGTCTCTTTAAATAAAAATTAGTTACTAGTAACTGTTTGTCCTAAAATTATCGAATTGTTGTTGCTTTTCTCAGGAATTGGGAGATCCTGCTGCTAATTATTGGGAGTTAATATTTTCAATTATAATGATTAGTAGTTTCTCTTTCCTTATGTCTTAGAAAAACCTTGATTTATTTTTGGGATAAACCAACTCTATTATAAGTGGTTTCCAAATCCACTATTTTGGTAATATTACTTTATGTTGGGAGATCCATCTATATCCTGTGAGATATAAGTATGTGGATCCCAGGTTACTTTAAATACAGCTTCTCTTTGTTAGTGAAATGATATTTGATTGGAACATATTATGGACATGTAATTCTCAGAACTGAATGGACAAGTGATTCACATTTCGACTTTAGACCAGCGTGACATTGTTCCACTTATGTTTTGCCTCTCATATTATGGAAGATTGATATGTTAAGAAAGATTTAGTCTCATTTGCATACAATGTTTCATTTTATTCAGTGCTTTAAATTTTGTCTATAATTCGTTGTTTCAAATATTATATCTGTGATCGTTATTTCAACTTTAATATCATGATTTACGCTTGATGTTTAGTTGATGTATCAAATGAATGTTTCACATTAGAATTTCTTTTACTGTACGCATTCATCATTATAAGGTCATTGGATCCATATGTCTATTACTCTATTCCTATACCCTAGCTGTCAATAAACACCTTGAGTTTATTCTGGTGATGTGAGTACAAGCCTGTCACAGATTTCTCTCACAAGCAAGATAGCTGGAGTTTTGAATCGCACAAGGACATAGACACAGTATGAAATTAATCTCAGGTTAACTTTATTTGCATTTAATTTATGTTATTAGTTTGTTTATCATTGAAACAAGACAGTTTAAATTGGTTGTGATTATTATTCCGCTCTTGCTTCAAATTATGTTTTATTAGTATCTTTTTGAGTTTCCTTGAGGTTTTAAATTATAAAACAGAAAATATAAAAATATGTGCTTTCTTTATCTACTTTTAAAAACAATTGCAAAACATTGATTTCGCAAGACATTCACCAAAACTTGCAAATTGTAAATACTTTGTTCATAATCACGTATTTGTATTCACGTTTTTAAAACACTTGTAAATAATTGGATTCACGTATATAGTATTATAGTTTTGGCTTGAGAATAGTTTATTTCTTTTCTTTGTTTTAGGACCTTAGTTGGCTAATGAAGCCATTAAACCCGTCAGAATAGATTACACCAAATGATTTGGGTTAATTAGACAACCCCGGTCTGGATCTATTCTTCCAGTTGACGGTGTGTCATTTATGCCTATCAACACACAGTCAAGCCTTACAATGGTATAGAGCACCCCTCTAGTAATAAAAGAACCTTCAATGAAGTAAGGAAAGCCTTCATCATGTGTTCATCATGGAGTTCCAAAAGCCCAAGACTAAACATCGTAGTTGGTTGAGCTAAAATTTATAAAAATGGTTGTGGTGGAAACTACCTGGGAGTCTGACCAACGATTTCAAGACCTAATGAGTAAGCTAATGTACAAAAATCACAATACCAAACATAAGGAATGGTTTATAAGGGACTCCTAACTCTAACTAGGATTTCCTAATGTAGCAAATATAGACTTCTCAAAGGGACACTTTGGAGCAAGTCATTAGAGTTGAGTTGATCGTCGAGTATCTATGGACTATTGGTACATAGACCACCCTTACTTGTACCTTTGGCACAACTCTAGGGATAACCCCATTTCAAACATAGCTATCTACACTAACCGAGCAAATTCAAGATTTGACAAGAACCAAGACTGGCTAAGAGCAAGTGTGGTGCACTATGTGAAAAACTTAGGGAAACTAGGCTAATGATTGTGCTACCCCCAAAGGGGAAGTTGTCCTAGCCCTCTAAAATTGTACATTTGCCACTATAACTCTATGTTTTGAATTTTATCATTCTAATACTCATGGTACTAAGGATTATAGACCATTGTAGGCTATGGTTGAACGGTTTGAGGATAACTCCTTCATAGTATGGGAGAACAATCATGATAATGTTGGTGGTGGTCTCTACTAAGGAAGAGGTTATCGAGGAAACCAAGGTGGAGGAAAAGTAGGATCGATATGATGCTACAATTTTTATGGGATAGGCCATATTTCAATAAACCACCCCCACCCAAGGAAGCCCATGTGCAACCATTACTGAGCCACTGGCCTTGCTACTAAAGATTGTCTCATCCTATTGGAAAAGTGGAAGATGCCCAATATAGGAACACCAAATTATAGACAATGGAGGTCCCAAACTAAACATGTTGAGAAGAGGAGGATCTTTACTATTGTGAAAGCATTAAAGAAGTGGAAACATTAATTGTTTCCCAAAGAGTTTGTCTTATAACCATCAAGCATCATGGTATATAAATATTCAAGGCAAGTTGAGTCTAGGGCACATGAAATGGGTAGGAGGTCCTAAATTAAACGTGTTGATAAGATGATGATACTTACTATTGTGGAAGCATTGAAGAAGTGGAAACATTAATTGTTTCCCAAAGAGTTTGTCTTATATACTAACCATCAAGCATCATGGTATATAAATAGTCAAGGCAAGTTGAGTCTACGACACATGAAATGGGTAGACTTTCTATAGACTTACACTTTTGTGCTATGCCATACATTAGGGAAATGAAACTAGGTTACATATGCCTTGAGCAAGAGGACTATGTTGTTGACTACCACGATTGTGGGGGTAGTAGGTCTAGAGTAGATGAAATAATTGTGTGAGAGTGATGCAAATTTTATAGTAGCGTGAGAATTATAGGAAGGGGCCTTGGAGTGGTGACAAGACATCAATCTACATGGATCATTTTTTACAAGAAGGATTAAGATGATCATTGATTGAGAGCCTTATAAGAGAGTTTCATAGTGGTGGTTTAAGTGGTCACTTTGGAATGGAAAAGCCAGAGGAATTGAAGAGGAAAGATATAATTAGCTAGGATTAGCTAGAGACGTGAAGAAGTGGATTATGTGTTGCATGACATGAGTGATGATAAACCATTATCAATACTTGCAGAGAAACCATGGGAGGATTTGAGTGTGGATTTTGTCACTAGGGTTCAAAGAACAAAATGATGTATTGATTCTACCTTTGTTGTAGTTGATACATTATCTAAAATGACACCTTTCATTCCTTGTAGGAGGTTGTGTTATGCCACAAATGTGGTAGTGTTGTTTCTCGAAGAGGTAGTAAGGTTGCATGGAATTCCTTGGAGCATCACAACAAATAGGGACAATAATTTTCTTGGAGACTTTTGGAGGACATCGTGGAAGAAGATGGGTACTAGATTGGTGTTTAGTTCAACATACCATTCCTAGGAAAATGGGAAGACTGGGGTTTTGAACAAAAGTTTGGGTAAATTTTTGAGGTGTTTTCTTGGATAATGAGATGTGGTCTTCAAGAAAGCTAAATTTACATATAACAATTCAATGAACAATTCAACAAAAATGCATGAACAAGTGAAAGAGAAGTTGTAGTAGAGAAACCAAAAGTATAAGGAGAAGATTGATGAGAAGTGAAGAGAGAAGAAGTTTGAAGAGGGAGATTTAGTCCTCACACATCTAAGAAAAGACAGGTTCTTGAGAGGAACACATAATAAGTTGACGTTGAAGAAGGTTAGACCTTATAGAGTCTTGAAGAAGATGCTAGATAATGTATAAATGTTGGAGTGGCCAAAGATTGGACATTTCGTCAGTGTTCATTGTAGCATATTTATGTGATACCATGAGTGTACAAAAGATGAAGATGACACATATCGGGTTGTGGATAGGAAAGTGTTAATGTTTAAGCCATTATTATAGATGTTTGCATTTCATTAGATAACAATAGCATAATCCAAGATCACTGAGAAATACACAATCACAAGAGACACAACATTTATCCTGGGAAACCCTCTAGGGGAAGAAAACCCAGCAAAACTTCCTTAATATAGATAGCCAATACAATGCCAAGAGATCTCTTAAAATAATACAGAAAGTCCTCTCCCAGATATGCGCCACTCTCTCTCTCCTTCTTCTCCAGCAACAGATCTGAACTTGTCTCTCAAAATGAGCAAGTGAGTTGTATCTAAGTGAGGCGCTAGCCTCCTTATATATACAAGTCTGGCACGTGTGTAGTGTCTCTTCACTGGCAGGGCCGAATTCTCAAACTGGGTGGGTAAACCCACTTTTATTGTATTTCTGGGCCTCTTTAATATTTGTTGGGGCTGACTTCTTATTCTACCTATTACAATTGTCTTTTGACCAATCCGCAAAAGGGGATTTGGTCCTATTACAATAACCGACATGATCAATCCACAATGGGGATTGATCCTATGAATAATATATCAATAATAATAAGAATACACTTTGCAGTTACATTATTTCAACACTCCCCCTTAACAAGAAGGGTATTCTTCAACGGCATCATGCGAGAGAGAGAGGACAACATCATCATGCGAGAGAGAGAGAGGACAACATCATCAATAGCATCAAGTGGGTGAGAGGACATCATCATCAATATCATCTTGGAACACTGACTAGCGTATCTATAAATCATTGGAAGTTTTCTTCATCAGCAGCATCGTCATTCTCAAGTAATGCCATCATCATCTGCATCAATATGTATTAGTATAAAAACGGATACATCATCATCATCACAACACAAGGCTAGCTCATCAAAATACAAGACTGGCTTTACGTCATAGCTGTCAATATGGAAGCTCAGTACTTGTCTCATCTCAATGTCTTGCTTTACGTCACAACACTCAGGCTGGAAGCAAGATACTAGATTGGCTTTACATCACAACTATCAGGCTGGAAGCATAGTATTAGTCTCATCTCATCGTCTTGCTTTACGTCACATTACTCAAGATGGAAGCAAGATACTAGATTGGCTTTACATCACAACCATCAGGCTGGAAGCACAGTACTAGTCTCATCTCATCGTCTTTCTTTACGTCACAACACTCAAGCTGGAAGCAAGATACTTGTCCTGCTTTACGTCACAACCATCCGGTCAGAAGCAGGATACTGGACTGGCTTTACGTCACAGCTATCTAGCCAGAAGCTCAATGCTAGTCTCATCATATCATCTTGCTTTACGTCACAACCATCAGGTTGGAAGCAAGGTACACATCCTGCTTTACGTCACAACCATCAGGTTGGAAGCAGGGAACTAGACTTTCTTTACGTCGCAGCTATACAACCAGAAGCATAGTACTAGTCACACATCATCTTGCTTTATGTCACAACCATTAGGTCAGAAGAAAGGTACACATCTCATATTTCTTTATGTCTGGCAACTAGGTGAGAAGCAAGAAACATCTCATCTTGCTTTACGTCTAACAACTAGGTCAGAAGCAAGGAACGTCTCATCTTGCTTTACGTCTGACAACTAGGTCAGAAGCAAGGACATCTCATCTTGCTTTATGTCTGACAACTAGGTCAGAAGCAAGGAACATCTCATCTTACTTTACGTCTGATAACTAGGTCAGAAGCAAGGAACATCTCATCTTGCTTTACGTCTGACAACTAGGTCAGAAGCAAGGAACACAACAACTACTCCCCCTTTCAAGGAAGGTCCTTTCAGACTATGCCAAGCTTATCTCGGAAGTACTCAAACTTCACATGAGATAGGGTCTTGGTCAACATGTCAGCAACCTGTTCATCCATGCTAATGTATTGGAGCTTCAAGGCTCCTCTCTGTACCATGTCACGGATGTAATGATAATAGATCTCTATGTGCTTCGACCTGTCATGGAATACAGGATTCTCTGTCAGTTTTATGCAGTTCTGGTTGTCACATAGAATCAAGGTTGCTTTCATATTTAAGTCAAATAGGCCGGTCAACAACTTTCGAAGCCATATATCTTCATAGATGGCAGAACATGCAGCAATGTATTATGCTTCCATTGTGCTGAGAGAAATACTAGATTGCTTCCTACTTTGCCACGAGATCATAGCTGATCCCAAACTGAAACAACATCCTGAAGTTATTTTCCCGTCAGAAACACTTCCTACCCAATCTCCATCAGTATATCCACTCAATGTGAAATCATGATCTCCATCATAGCTGAGACCATAATCTATTGCACCTTTAAGGTACCTCATCACATGTTTTGCAGCCACTAGGTGAACACGTCTGGGTTCTACCAGAAACTAACTCAAGGTGTTCACGAAAAAACAAATGTTTGGTCTAGTGTTCGTTAGGTACATCAGCGATCCAATAATCTATTTGTACAGTGTGGCATCAATCAACTCTGACGAAGTATCGACCAGCAGCTTTAGCTTCGCTTCCATGGGTGTATTCATGGGCTTGCATTCCAACATGTCAAATCTCTTCAAGATTTCGACCGTGTACTTCCCTTGGTTAAGGAAGATCTTCTCAAGACTCTGCCATACCTCAAGACCTAAGAAATAATGAATTAGGCCAAGGTCTTTCATTTCAAATTCCAAGGCAAGTCTCTTTTTACATTCAGTGATGAGCTTTTCTTCTCCAGTTAAGAATAAGTCATCCACATATAGCAGTAAGATTACTGGCTCATTGTTCATGATTTTGAAGTAGAGGTTAGAGTCTGCTTTACTCTTGGTAAAGCCTAAGCTCATCAAGAAACTGTATATACGGCCATACCAAGCTCTAGGAGCTTGCTTCAATTCGTATAAGGCTTTCTTCAATCTGCAGACATGAGACTTCATGTCTTCAACCTCAAATCCTTGAGGTTGCTCTATATACACTTCCTCTTCGATAACATCGTTTAGGAAAGTTGTCTTCACGTCCATATGGTGCAGCTTGCACTTCATCTTAGTTGCAAGAGCTATGATGGTTCTGATTGAAGTGTATCTGGCCACATAAGCGAATGTCTCTTCATAGTCAATGCCTTCCTTCTGGGAAAAGCCACGAGCGACAAATCTTTCTTTATAATTCTCAATACTTCCATCAACAACATGTTTTATTTTGAAGAGCCATCTAGAGGATAACACATCTTTATTCTTCGGTCTGGGAACTATTTCCCATACTTCATTCTTCATTATGGATTGGTATTTCTCTGTCATGGCATCTTTCCATTCTTTCCTCTGAATGGCTTCTTCAAAGCAGGTAGGCTCCTCTTCTAGGAGATCACACATCAAAGCCGTATAACTGGAGAATGGCTTTGGTCTTTTCACTTGTCTCGTAGTTCCTTGGGGAACACCGTACTTCTCTCCAT
>ML799210.1:108295-121254 GCA_009831015.1 Picea engelmannii | reverse complement strand
AAGCCACACACGCATGAGAGAAAATCAGTGCGACGAAAAGGAAAAATAACCCACGCGTAAAATTCATGGAGTCAGAATAATAAAATAAGAATAATGCTCTAGAAGAAAAGGGTATAGAAGCCAAGGACTCAGTGTGCCCAAAAATCCTAGTGCGCCGGAAAAAGGACCAACAGTCGGACAACACGACAATGCGGACAATGACGACTGTGGAAATCAGGTGCCAACTGCCTGCAGTGGTTGGAACTGCGATAACCCGTACATAGAGGTAAATTTTGTAGCATGAAGGAAAGGCCAAAAGTTTTAAAACAAGACGCAAAGGACATCAATTAACACGTACAACGGTACCACGCGTAGGTCACACCACCAAAAGTGACAAAGGGACAACTGTCGGTGCAGAACAATTGTCACTCTTGATAAAACATAAACAAGAACAACGACATGGCGGAAAAGGCTCACTAGCCAACACTCTTAATTTATTCACTCCAATGTTACATATTTATAGTACAATGGGTGATGCCACCTCATAGAGAGATTTGCTCTAGATCCTAAAATCATGCATGATGACTAGGCTAGGCAATCTTAACTAAATTATTAGTCATCACTTGAGGATATATAACTAATATCCTAAATGAATAATACAAATATAGGTGACAATTTAGACTTAGTGATTGGTAAAGGTAAGCCATAGGCTACCAATTGATAAAACATAAACAAGAACAACAACATGGCAGAAAAGGCTCACTAGCCAACACTCTTAATTTATTCACTCCGATGTTACATATTTATAGTACAATGGGTGATGCCACCTCATAGAGAGATTTGCTCCAGATCCTAAAATCATGCATGATGACTAGGCTAGGCAATCTTAACTAAATCATTAGTCATCACTTGAGGATATATAACTAATATCCTAAATGAATAATACAAATATAGGTGACAATTTAGACTTAGTGATTGGTAAAGGTAAGCCATAGGCTAACAATCCCACCCTCAATCACAAGTCCGATCAATAATACCAACAATAAAGCATAAACTGATATCAATTCCAAGTCTTCATACTAAAACTCCTGAGTTGAGCCTCAATGAAGAACTGCTTGAAAAATCGCCAATCTGGATGTTGAACATGTTCATTTTAAATGAATTGGAAGAGAGCTGAGATATGGAAGTGAACAACTTCAATATCTGAACATTTCCTGATTTCTTGACAATTTGATCATTTTGCCAAGTATTTTAGCTAGAAGAATATGATGTCTTCTACTAATTGGTGAACATGTAGTATCACCACTCTAATATCAGTGTATCATTGAAGTGCTCTCTGAATCTGTGGTTTGGGATGACCACTGACCAATTGATACCATGTATTGGATGGTTTTTTTTCGATAACCACTAACCAATCTTGACACTTTTAGGTGTCCAACAACATCCCAATGTATAATGTGTATGATTCAATTGCAAGTCATTGAACCATAATCCTGTCAAAGCCTGCCATCTCTGGAAAATCTCACTGTGTAATCATGTGAGCCAGGATGCATGTAAATTGTTTAGTTAATGTAAAATCCAATCTGATGAGAGCGAACTAAGAGAAGTGAATCAACTTCTAGTCTGACACATCCCTGAAAATTCCTGACAACTCAATCAAATGCCAAGCTGCAATGCAGAAGGATCCTCTTGTCCTCTGCTAGGTCGAATGACCATCTATGTGAGCCAAATGTTCACATCATTGCTCTCAAAATCAAAATCTATATTATTCAACTTAAACTTATTGAACCACAATTCCGCTAAAGTCTATCATCTATAGATTGCAATTGCCCATTTGGAAAATTTCATGCCCATTTGTCATACTTGATGTTTGTTGTTGTCGAAACTTTCTGTCTGACAACCAATTCCATCATCAATTTCCCCCTTTGTCAGCTGAAAGGAGAGACCACAAGTGGTTTCATGAACCATCCTCATTGGAATTTTGAACTCCCCCCCTTAAGGTGAATGAGAGTTACGTCATTGTACTCCCCCCTTCTATGCTCAAGAGAGTACCATTCTTGTTCCATTTGAGTGCAATGCAAAGTGGGCATGTAGAAAAAACCACATATTATCTCATCCCGTGAGGGCCATGCTCGAAAGCTACGCCATAAGGGGACCACTTATGTGAGGTACAAAAATGCTATGTGCTACAAGATTGGTCTTTACTCGAGATTGAATTCTTCGGTAAGACTTATATAAACGCTTGGTTGTTGATGACCATTGCTAAGGATCAATCCACTCATAATGAATCTTCAATCTTGCAGGTTTCTTAAGTGTTGAACATCTGTCTGAAGAATGGTTATGCTTGCCACAATGCTGACAAGGATGGAGATCAAAACACTGATTCTCCTTGTGACCAACTCGATTAAAATGTTGGCACTTATCATTCTGATGATGAACTTGAATAGGTGAAAGTGAATCTTCTTGAAGGAATCCAACACTTTGGAACTTGGTTGGTCTGGAATAATCAGGAATATGAAAGGTAACTTCCTTGTCATATCCAAGTCCTGTTTTATTCTTGTTGTAGATGATTTCTTCCCAAGGTCTGAAGATGGGATTGGAAAGAGTATTCTGAACCTGTTGCTTTGAAATCCTTGGAAGTGGATTTACTGCATGTTGATGCATCATTGAAAGGTTTTCTTTACTAAAATCAAAAGAAAACTAAAATGTAGGTTCATGAATAGATTCAACTTCATCTGAAACTGATTCTGAAGTTGTATCACTGTGTTGTTCCTTCACTGACTGTTGATCAAAAACATCATCATCATCATCATCATAGAGAGGGTTGTGATGAACAAAAACTAGTTCAGAACACTTCATTGGCCGTTGATTTTTGAAATTAATCAACTCATCATTCAATAGTTGGGATAGAGATTGAAGAAGTCTAACTTTATCTTGCATCACTTGCAAACAAGTTAGCACTGATTGAAGAGTTGTTTTGTTCAATATCACCGTGTTTTCTTTAGTGGTGTTTATTAGAGTGTTCAGTAACTCTAATAATTATAGATTTCGAGCCATTTCAAAACACTAAATGAGGTCTCCTTGAGCAGGTAGATTCTGAATACAATTTGACTCGACAGAAGAAGGTTTATTTGCAACTCACTCACTTGAATCACTCATTTGAACTTCATGCTCACTTGCTATTCTCGCTCACTTGAACTTTTCTTTCTTTCTTGCTTCCAGGAAGTTGAGGATGTCGGTTACCACCGAAAATGCATCCCAAAGTATTACAATGATTTGAGTTTCAAGTACTCATCCTAGTCAATTTTACTGAAAATGACAATGAATCTTGGGTGTCAGGCTCAACCGAGAATGCACCCAATTACAAAGAAATTCAACTTGATTTGATTGGATACTTACAAAACAACTATAGTTGATCTTCAAAGTTGACTACTTTGATGACGTTTGAGTCCTTGAATATTAGGTGCTTGATGTGTCCATTGTTGCAATGATTTTAATTTCTCCTTTGTTTAATTTGATTTTATTGCTTTGACTGATATGATTTGATTTCTTGTAAATGCTAGATCATATGCTCTTGATTGTAACTGCTTGACTTAGTACTTTGTGTGTGTTGCGTTATGCAATTGGTTACAAGTGTCAAAACTAGACACAAAATCACCACATAAAGCAATCATAAGAAAACCACCATCACATAAGCACAAGGTGTACCTAAGATCCCCTTATTCAATTTCGGGCGGATCTAGGACACTGAGCAAAAAATTCAACTTTATTATAGTATCCTTCTCATGAAAAATTCTAAATACAAATAACTTGATACTCTTTTGGTGAAAAAGCTTCACCAAACTCTCATCAAAGCTTCAAACCCTTTTACATAATTAAAATTTCTAAATCTCTTCTCACTCCACATAAATCCTGTTATCACTTTCTTCACATAAATCTTCTTATCACTCCACTCTCATAAAGTTATAGAGATATAAAGTAATATTTGTATCATAATACTTTATACTCCATCTTATAAAAAACTTTAAACATTTAAATCCATACATATAACTCTAAGTACATGTCACTTAAAAATTGAAAAAGTAATTTCCTGGATTCGTGCATATATTTGTCTATATTTGCATGGCATGGCTTCATAATTTGTAATGAAACAAATTTAATTTCCAACCAATAAGTCGGTCAATACTTGAAATCAACGACACCTACCACACGGAGATCCTTTGACGTATGAGAAGATGAGAAAATTTTGGAGTGAATCGTGGATGGCTTGGCATTGAGGATGACATGCTGTTGAGGTGGAGATCCCTTGAAATGGGGGTGCATTGGCCTGCAACCTACTTTATCTCCAATAAATGTGAAACATCGTGAGAATATGCCCATCTGCAAGGCCATATTGACATCCTGGAACAACTACATTGCCTATCCTATCTTTTCATTGGATGTAGGTGTGCACAGGATCTGCTCCTGATATATTCAATGGCTCCTTTCGTCACAGGAGCACCTTCAAACAACGAATTTTTAGTCACATAAACTGGTGATCATAATTCAATCTTGATATTTTAGATGTCACTTTCTATGTCTAGTTTTCGTTTGATTTTTCTCAAAATCTGGTGTGGAATGATTGGACCTACAAATTTGAGTGGCTAAGTTTGTATAATCTAAATGTCTTAAAAAAATTTCAGCACATTGAATTCATTTATACATTTAGAAATTCAATTTAAACAACAAAAAATAGTGATGTTATTTTGTCTAGATTTCCAGCAGAACGTTTGGCTAACACCGCAAAGCAATACGTCAAAGTCCTTTATGTGCATTTTCACTTCTTTAATATCACCGAACATGCAAAGGATTCTCTTTGACAATCAAACAATGCATCTGCCTTTTCCACGGAACATCACATAGCCATGACTCCCTCCTGGAGAGATTCCATTCAACAGAGTCAACACTGTGATTGATCTATATCTATTTCACATCCCAAATGAGTTAATCACGACTCCATTTGGATAATGAACATGCCTTCTCCACAAGCTCGATAATGATAGTCCTCTCCACCCAAGGTTGGCAGTAGATCTGACAACACAAGAAACACAAATAGATCTAGCAACACAAGCAACACAAATAGAGGCGACTCTCTGTTCTTGTTGGGATTCAACACCGCCACCCAAATACACAGTGATTTGAAGCACACACCTCCACGCGAGCTAGCCAATCTGAACCCAATGTGAGTTGGGTATTGTAGCATTGAAAACTTAAGTGGATCCCAGTGGTTTAACCCTCGATCTGGCTGAATTTGGTTTGTAATGATAACGAGATCTTCATGTGCATTGGGTACCATGTTCACCGATTTTCACTTCTGATCAAGGATTTAATGGAACTCAAGAGGAATTTGAACATGCATTGTGCACATCTGTTACTGTTTATGTGGGGAACATGTCATTTTACACAATTGAAGAACATGTCTATGAAATTTCTCTCGTGCTGGAGATGTAAAAAATAAAATAATAATAATTGGTTTAGATAAAAAAAAACAAAATACTCCATGTTGCTTTTGCTTCGTTCTATTTTACTCCAGAGAAGATACCATGTGTGGCTTGTCCGTGTGCGTGATCTGCTGTAAGGACGTTCATTCAGATCCAATCTCAGAATGAAGGACCACCAAGGATCTAAGAATTTTAGGGCATTGACCTATGCTATTGATCTCTCAAGGCTGAGAAGAGGCATGCGTAACCTATTTGCACAATGATTTTCCTTGATCGTGGGCTTGCTCCTACCAAAAAATGTGGATTTGATGTTGCAGATTGAACTGTACAGATCTCAAACTCAACGAAGCTTGGTGTACATATGTCAATAAAATAACTTAGAATAATTGCTAGATCTATATGATTATTTGAACAATTTTACAATAGATTTGAGATCCTTTTGATTTTAGATATGGATTTTCACAAATAGACCTAGAACCCAAATAATTTAAAATAGATCTGAAAATAATGATCTCCCAAATCAATATTTTCAGAATTTGTTTTCTGAAATTTATGATGGCGTTGGATCACAGTACTCAACGTGACTTTAGAACATCTATAAATTCTCAAATTCAAAAGATGTGAAGCAGATTTAATTCCGTGATAAAGAAGCTTCCAAAGAGCACAAGACTGCAATATCGAGTTGGTCACAATAGTAACATAACATACCAGAAGTTATGTGCAAGATTAAACATCTCCCTTGTGTAATAAGATGAATTTTTGGTGAATAGTCTTCCAACAACTCTCACTCTGATTCATGTATCTTCAATCTCTAACATTGTGCATCCAAATGATTGTGGATCTTCATTTTTTTGTTGTGGAGAAGTGTATTGAGTTTGAAATCCTCACCATCCATGAAAAAATATCATGGTGAAGCTATTAGGCCCTTAAGACCATAAGAGCTCCGATACCAATTGATAAAACATAAAAAAGAACAACAACATGGCGGAAAAGGCTCACTAGCCAACACTCTTTGTATTCACTCCAATGTTACATATTTATAGTACAATGGGTGATGCCACCCCATAGAGAGATTTTCTCTAGATCCTAAAATCATGCATGATGACTAGGCTAGGAAATATTAACTAAATCATTAGTCATCACTTGAGGATATATAACTAATATCCTAAATGAATAATACAAATATAGGTGACAATTTAGACTTAGTGATTGGTAAAGGTAAGCCATATGCTAACAATTGATCTGCCGTCTCACTATAGAAAAGGGAGGAAAGGCAAGTCATTGTGTCAATTTACAAAGAGAAGAATGCAAAGCTGAGTGAGAGAGAGATAGAGCGGGAATTCGACTGAGAAGTCATCGAGTCCATATATTTCAACCCTAGACCCCGTCGCAATGTTGCCACCATGCGTTGGAGAGTCGAGCAGGGCCGACATGAACACATGCAGTACCGCTCGCATGAAAAATGAAAGGGATAAAGCGACACTTGTAGTGGTGGATGTGGATGAACTCCACACACCAAAATATGAAACAAACCCGATGACAGTAGAAGAGGAGAAAAACCCAATGTAGGAGGCCAGGCAGATGGAGGAGGAACTCGAATGAACTGAGTCTGATACTTCGGGGGCAAGGGGAACGATAGATGAAACAGGCTATGAGTTCAGTGACACAGAGCCACAAACCAGAAGTAACACAGGTAATAGTACATAAGGGTGTACCATAGGTGGGGGCCTCATTCCCACAAGCCAAGTGGAAGGGCCAAGCTGAGAGCAATGCGCATGGAGTGATTCGGATTTTAAGAGCATAATGAAATGAATACAAATTATTAAAATATTCTTAACACAAAATAACAGAGATATAGTAAAACTAGTTTTCTATTCAATAAGGAAATAAGATGCTACTGTAAAATGCAACGGAAACAAGCTTGTTGGAATGGTGACGTCTTATGTTGAAGAGATGTGATGGCTGTGCTCCTTCACAAGAAGATGGTTACAATGAGGCTCCGAAGGCCTTTTACAATAAACAGGAATGTCAAAAACCCTATACATCCAAAAACCTAACCCTAGGAGATGAAGCGCCAAAAGTCATGTGGGCCTCGTTTGGGTAAGTTAGTACATCAACCTCCCGGGGTCGTAACTTTTTCATATGATCTCTGTTTTAGGTGCATTATAGCATGTTGGAAAGGTCTAACCGATAATAATTTTTTTCGAATGGACCTAGGCAAAGCCTCCTATAGACCCTTGGGCCCCAAATCCCCTAAAAACTTCGTTTAGGGCCTCAAAACGACCCCAGAAGCTTGGAACCCGAAAAACTACCAAGGTGGAAAACTATTTTTTGAGCCAGTGGAATAGGTGGGTGGCCACCGATATCCACCTAGATCAATCCTCCCCCCTTAGGAGGAAATGGTATCCATTGCGTTGAGTTCCCCCATCAGATGAGGAAATTTCTACTGAATTTGGCCCCGAGTGAGCCACTTGCCTTGGTGCAGGAGCTGCCCTGCTTTGGCAACTCGATAAAGCTGGATCCTTTGCTATTGAGTGCCCTTGATATGTGTGTTGACAATTTGATCATTAGATGCCTGTTGCATGCAGTCAGGGTTGATCTCTGTTGGTGTCAACTGCTCTGCTATCTCTGAGGTGTCCAATAATGGTGGGAAATATGGCCGAAGGAGAGCCACGTTGAAGACTGGATGTGTTACACATTATTTTCGTCATCCCTATGATTGTTAATGATGTAAACCTATCTGTTGCCTTCAGAGGGGTCACAATGGCCTGAGTTCTTAAAGAGAGAAGGGAGAAGAACTTCTCCTGAGAAAAGAAGTTGCATTTTCCTATGTAAAAACCTTATAAAAACGGATGTTCGCAGGTTGCTATATAGGCAGGGTGCGAGAATGACCAATTCTCGCAGGTTGCACTATAGCCAGGGTGCGAATAGTTCATAGGTTGCACTATAGCTAGGGTGCGAGAATGACAGCACATGGGAAAAACGTACGGTTTCTCGAATGTTCTAGAAGGAGAAGCTTCTATGGTGAGGTGGCATCCGAATGGTTTGGATCTTACTCGCTTTCATGATTTAGTGGGATCATCCTAACCTCCTCACCTTATCCTATTCAACTTATAAAAGGAGAGGAGCTCTCATGGAGAAGGGGTTCTTTGGCTTGGAATTATTAGCTTGATTAGAGTGGCTTTGAGATTTGCTTTGTCAAGATAGATTGTGAGTAGCTATCAGATCTATGGTTTCAGAATCCTTGGAGCAAGAAATGTGTGGGGAACGAAGGACAGTAGGAAGGGACCTTGCGACATCAAGGCAATGATTGTAAGTTTCTCTTTCAATTAATATGATACAGTAATATGTTTCTTTCCCATAAAGTTAGATCTACTTTATTACATAACTCTTTGATCATATGTATAGATTAGCTATTGGATATATTATTTGCTTTCACTTTGGTTGGTTTGTGCTATTTTGATCTTGACCGCACAAGAGCGTTGGAGCGAAGCAAGGAACAATAGAGTCCAAGGAACATATCTTCTTCTCACTTCCAATTTAATTCAATAGTTAGATCTAGGGAAAGCAATATATTCTGTCCTGTTTTGTTCTAGATCCAGGTGGATCTAGGGAGATCGGTTTGTGTCCGCACTCACTGATTTATCCAATAACAGGATGTAGACCAAGGAAGGGGGAAATGTTGAGCTCAAAAGCATTGTCACCCAAAGCCTTGGTGATGGTGTAAAACCCATAATGAGGTGGGCGAAGCAACTGATGGGTCCCTTTAAGGCATTCTTTCTGCAAATGCAACCAAACATTTTCACCCACCTGAAACTTATGTGGCACCCGATGTTGATCATGGCATTGCTTGTACTTGGAGTTAGACTTTTGTAGAATATCTTGAACCTATTGGAAGATGTGTTGGATCCACTCAATGAACCAGGTGGCTTTGTCAGCTTCTGGTGGTGCAGGGGATGAGTCGGTCGAGGTGGTTTCCAGGGGTAGTGAAACATCCATTGGGCCCAATGGTTGGAATCCCAACCCCACCTGAAATGGGTTGTGGCCAGTTGAGCTATGCAGGGATCAGCTGTAGCTATGATGGACATAGGTAATACTCTCATCCCATGTGCGGGGGTGTTTTAAATTGTACATGCGTAGGATATGTATGACCTGTTAGAATATAGAAGATGGTGTGCTCATTTTTACCATTGATGATACCTTCGTCACCCAACCATAGGCCGAAGCCTCCCTCCGAGCACCTTAAACTTGAGTGAGAATTCCTCCGGAAGCAAAACCTAAGCTAGATAGCCAAACAAAGAGTAGCACACCTTTCCCCAAGGATAGTGCATCACAAAAGTTGATCAGATAGTCCAAACCCTAGCCAAGAGATATTCAAGACAAAACTGAAAACTTGTTGTTGCTGCAGCTACACCTACAACTCTCCTCCAAACCTGCGCACAAGACTGCAACTGCAGTGTGCACCAACTAGGAAAACTACAATTCTGAGATGCTGCAAATGAGAACTGGCGCTCTGTATTTATAGTAGATCTGCTATTTTTGCTGGGGCCGACTTCTCCTTCTGGATAAGTGTATGTTCAGTATATTATTATTATTTTTGGCCGACTTCTTCTCTTGGAGACTAATAGCCTAATATAAATTATCTTCTTGATCTGACAAGGCTTCTAGGGTTATTAACCAACTCATTAGGGTTTCTCTTGCTTCCTGGAGTCTTCTATTCTCATTAGGTTCACACGTGGAGGTAAATACCTCCCGCAACTACCATAATATTAACACTCCCTCCTAGCTAGAGAGGTATTTACAGGTAATGGACTTGAGCACAAAATATATACCATTTACCCGGTAGCATCAATATAGTCATCTAGACTATTTCATGAGCATCATCATCACCATCAACTACATCAACCATACTTCATCTGAGTAATTAGATATGATGATGGATAAGTCACTCTCACCATAGAGTGATACAAGAGGAGTAAAATTTCTGAACTATTTTTCCGTCTAAAAAATCTCTGTTCATCATCCATCTGAATGATCATTATCTCCAATAAACTGCTGATAGTCTTCAAGGCAATTAGAACAAGGATAGAGAACAACTATGTCTATTCATAGTCATACATAACTACAATCCAGTGGTTCACTACCACATCAAGTAACACACAAGTACTTGATCAACAACATATGGTTGCGAACAATGAAACATATTCACCACAATAGTCCTCATCTACTGTCATACATACAGTCTTCATAACAAACATCTGAGAGCATCCTGCATAGAAACAATGTTATGATATAAATTGATTTTTCTGGGCCAATCTTTCACTCACATCTGTGATCTCTGAAAGAATATCTGCCTCACGAATAGTGGAACATATCCACCACAGTAGTATATATTTACTGTCTGGAGACAGGTAGTCTCCATAACAATCATTTGATGCCATCCTGCATAGAAAATACTGTTAAAGATAAACTGAATCCTCTAGAAAGATATTTCACTCATGTTTGTGAGATCTGAAAGAATATCTACCCTCATCAGTGATGGGCTATCTGCCCTATTCTTCACAAACAAGGAAGAAGGATTATTTCTGATTTCTGAGCCTGGACCATTTCTCACCCTGGGCCATTCTTCCTACACTAATTAAAGTGCACCCTGGATAGAATGTATAAACCCTAAGAAATGTTTGGACCATTCCTTACCCTGGGCCATTCCTCCGACACTAAAAAAAGTGTAACCTGGAGAGAATGAGTCTGCCCTAAGGAATGACTGTCCCTAATTGCTGAGCCTGGACTATTCCCCACCCTGGGCCATTCCTCTGACACTAAACAAAGTGTAACCTAGAGAGAATGAGTCTGCCCTTGAGGAATAATTGTCCGGACCATTCCCCACTCTGATCCATTCCTCTGACACTAGAAAAAGTGTAACCTGGAGAGAATGTATAACCCTTGAGGAATGTCTGTCCTGCATCAACCTCCAAAACGGACCATTCTTCGAAACTGCTCACAACTGTGAACTTTGAAAGAATGATTGCTCGGCGAGGCAGACCATTCTACTTGACCACTACTCAGAGTGACTACCAAGAAGAATGACTGTCCTAGACCACTCCCCATGTTAACCACAATGGGAAGTCACTGTCTATGATACATCAACAATCAGTCTACCTCCCATGTTAACTACAATGGGAAGTCACTGTCCGTCAGAAATCTCAGTCCAATTTCCAAACAGGAAAGCATCTGTCCAATATGGACTATTTTTCAATTGCAAAGATAAATGCTCCCTCCTAACTGGAGAGTTACTTAAATCACAAAAATAAATGTTTTTCAAAAATATTTTTCCGTACCTTCTCTTAGCTTGCAAAATCTTCCTAATCCCCGTCTTCTCTCGGAAATATACAAAATTGATTCTAGATAGAGGTTTTGTCAGGATATCTGTTGTCTGCTCATCAGTGGGAATATACTCGATCTTTACCTCTCCTTTCTGGACTTAATCATGGATAATGTAATGATTGATTTAAGATGTTCTTTAGTCTGGAATACTGTGAAAGCTTCATGTAGATCTGAACAATAGAGTATATCATAGTTGGAGAACTGGAACATATCCATGTGGCACTTCTTCTATCATCATGAGATCTAATCTTCTAAGTAGTCATCTTGATGTTATAGGAAATCTTCACCATGCTTCTGATGTGCACTGGAGGTTCTCCACCAAGTTGTCTTCTTCTTGTCTGCATACATGAGTCTCTTTCTGGTATCTCTCAAAGTCTTGAGATTTCTCTTTATTCAATTTCTCTGGAGAATATTCTTTGCATTTGTCTAATGTAGAATTCCAACTCATGGATGTTGCGGATGATATAATGACTCATGCAGTGATATGTATGGTGTACTGGAACAAGTAATCATCATAGTCTTCTCCCTCCATATGGGAGAACCTCTGGTTCTGGATCTTGCAATGCTTTCATAAGTTTTCCATACACTGTTCTTCATCACAACTTTCAGTTCTTCTACTTGATTTCTTTTAGTGAGTTCATATCTGTAATTTCCCCACTTTGGGACATCATCACAGGGCAGAGATTTATGATGACCAGAGTAGCCAGATGGATGCTAGAGCGAGTACAGGGGTATTTGAGAGACATTGTAGGGTCCATCTTGCATTGATGATCATGTTCCATCATTATGAGACATTTCGTGTAGGTTGGCTTTGGTTTCATTGCATTCCGACGATTTCCATGATTTTGACTATTTTGAGCTATAAGTTACTGGAATTCACTTAAGAGGTCATTTTGGGCACATTACTTGGAGGAACCTCTCTGTGTAATAGCTCATTGGAATCGGGAGGAGCAACACTACAGGATGGGATGGCTAGAAGTGACTTTCAGTGGCCAGGGAATCCACAAGGAGAGATGAGGATCTTTTCAAAGGTAAAAAGGTTAATTAATTAATTAAAGTAATTTAATTAATTAATTAAATATTAATAAAATGAAAGTCACTTTGGAGGGACAAGGT
>ML799210.1:68766-90018 GCA_009831015.1 Picea engelmannii | reverse complement strand
GAATACAAAATAAATTATTTAAATAATAAATTTAATGGAGAAATTAGAAGTGGACCCAACCCTAAAATAAGGAAAGTGGGCCAAGTGACCTAGAAGATGTTTTTAAGGAAGCTACTTGGAGAGTATAAATAAGAGGCAAGGATATTTCATTTGTACCACACTTGAGAATATTGAATATCTATATGTGTCTAAGGTAACCAAGGATATCTAAACCAGAATTCTGAGTGAAGGTGAATAAAAGAAGGCCGAAATGCAAGGAAGGATAAATTCTTTTGATGGTGCTTTCTAAGGTATGTTATTTATAGGTCATCTCACCATTTTCGTTATAACTTTTTTTATATAATGATTCAGACCGTGATATTTCTATGCAAGTGAGAAAACATATCCAAGTATTTGTGGTAAAAAATTCAGCTTGTGTTTCGTTGTATTTTTGGATTTACACTCTATGGAAAATAGGGTTTGTGGCCAGTCCTGAAACTAGTCAAAATCAGGTGTTTCGTGTAAAAATGTCATAACTTATTCATAACAGATCCAAATTCAGTGAGACAAAATGTGTTGGTTAGGGGACAGTATGTAGTATGTTTTTTAATGGTTTCAGATCAATTCATCAAATATTTTGGGTGGAGAACGCTCTACAAGGTCTCTCTCGAGAATAAGACAAAATTTAACAAGGTATGCCATTTTTGCTATAACTCCTTTTCTGAGAGGTTTCAAGTAGTGAAAATTTGGAGGAATTGCATAAAACACAATGAAAAACATTGTGTATCAATTTCAGATATTTATACATTACAGGTTCAAAGTTATGATTACTTCAAGTTAGGGTTGTTGACTAATCCAAAACTAGGTATGTGAGGCTAAAGAAAAATTTGATGAAAATGCTATTCTCTTGTTTTTAAAGTTAAGAAAGGTTTGCAGGAATTTGATCATATACACTAGGTCTATTATAGAGCTACAAATCAGATTTGTATGATGAAATTGATGAGGGCTTTTGGTTGTGGTACATGTTGAGTACATGGTTGAGACAAATAGTTGATGAGTTGGCACACATACATGAGGTGTATAGTTGATGATGTTGGTACATATTGATGAATCATAGTTGATGAGTAGTTGACACATGATTGGTACACACTTGGTACATGGTTGGATGCACTTGTTTATGGTACATTTTAATTACAGGTTGGTGCATGGTTGATGCACTTGTTTATGGTACAGGTTGATTACAGGTTGAGGTATAGGTTGATGCATGGTTCAGATTTATTGGCATAAGTTTACAACGGTATACCTCATAGTGATAGTGTGAAAGTGGTTCCATCATTCTACTTCTACTTCAGGGTGGTAGGATGGGGCAAGGACAGGTGGTTGTAGCCACCTTCCGGTTATAGCCGAAGAACATTGGGGGTTGTAGCCTCCTTCTGGTTATAGCCAGAGAATTGGGGAGTTGGAGCTTCCCTCAGGTTGTATCCTGAGAAACTAGGGGGTTGGAGCCTCCTTCTTATTGCAGCTGGAAAAAAAAGGAAGTTGGTGCTTCCAATGAATGTAATTCTTCAAGACATATAAGAAAAAACATTCCATGGATTTCTCCTGATTTGGATTTCCACGTAAAACACTGGTGTACTGTGTATGTGTGTGATTGTTTATTTCTTATTTCTCATTATTGGATAATAATTATACATTGATATAACATTTGAAGAAAAAAGATTATAATTATGCTATTACTGATTCACCCCCCCTCTCATTTATCCAACAACATCTGTCTATTCTATTGGGACCTGGTGGTAGCCAAACTTCATATCAATCTTACTGAAGTATTTTCCCCCCGTGAGATGATCAAGGAGGTCGTCGATTCGGGGAATCAGATATCGGTTTTCGAATGTTTTTTTATTCAAGGATCAATAATCAATGTAGATTTATCAGGTCCCGTCTTTCTTCTGCACCAACATGATTGGGCTCCCACAAGGCGATGAGATAAGACGGATGTGCCCCTTGTGAAGCAGTTCTTGGATCTACCTCTTGATCTCCTCGTTTTCTAACAGAGAGAGGTGTTAGACTGACCCATTGGGTAGTAGTGCGCTTGGGGTTAGATCGATGGGATGCTTGACCTGGCAGTGCAAAGGTACCCCAGTAGGAGAGGAGAATATATCTAAGTATTTTTTAATGACCTTATCCATTTGCTTCTGTTGTGTAGAGAGATCAGTCACAAAGGCCCTTGAGGTGGCTGCGATATTTTGCTCACTCTGAGAGAAAATCATGAAGAAGAACATTACAAATATACAACACGATGTTTCCATAAATAAGGTTGACCCAAAAGAGCATTACAAAATTCGATAGCAGAAACATCACACAATACCTCGTCTTTGAAGTGATTGATGCGTATGACAGTCGACACTGTTGGCTGACGCGGAGATCGCTTCCTTGGAGGAGCCATCTAATGGTGTAGGGTTATGGGTTTCACTGGCAAGGCCGACCTCTCACTTTGGGTGGGTAAGCCCACCTTTAATTTAATTCTGGGCATCAATAATAATTGCTGGGGCTGATTTCTTATTTTGATTATTACAATTGTCCGATGACCATTCCGAAAAAGGGATTTGGTCCTAATAAAATTACCGACATGATTAATCCACAATGGGGGTTAATCCAATGAATAAAATAAAAAAAATAATAAGAATACAGAAAGGTCAGAAGCAAGGAACACACAACGTCATGCTTTACGTCTAACAACGAAGTCAAAAGCAATGAATCATATTGCTTTACATCTAACAGCGAGGTCAGAAGCAAGGAATACATATATATATACTCCCCCTTTTAGGGAGGGTCCTTTTGGACTATACCAAGCTTATCTTGAAAGTGTTCAAACTTTACAAGAGATAGAGGTTTGGTCAACACGTCAACAACATGTTCATCCGTTCTAATGTACTAGAGCTTCAAGGCTCCTCTCTGTACCATGTCGCAGATGAAATGATAGCAGATCTCTATGTGCTTCAACTTGTCGTGGAATACATGATTGTTTGTCATATTTATGTAGCTCTGGTTGTCACATAGAATCACGGTTGCTCTCATCTCCAAGTCAAATAGGCCAGTCAACAACTTTCAAGCCATATAGATTCACAACTAGTAGAACATGCGACAATGTACTCTGCTTCCACTGTGCTGAGAGAAATATTGGGTTGCTTCTAGGAAAAGCCACGAGCGACAAATCTTGCTTTATATTTCTCAATACTTCCATCAGCAACATGTTTTATTTTGAAGATCCATTTTGATGACACCACATCCTTACTTTTTGGTCTGGGAACTGTTTCCCATAAATCATTCCTTATTATGGATTGGTATTCCTCTGTCATGGCATCTTCCCATTCCTTCTTTTGAATGGCCTCTTCAAAGCATGTAGGTTCTTCAACAAGTAGATTGCACATCAAAGCCATGTAACTAGAGAATGGCTTTGGTCTTTTCACCTGTCTTGTGGTTCCTTCTGGAACACCATACTTCTCTCCATCTTGAATAAGCTCTCTTTCCCAAGCATGACTTCTTTTATGGGAGAAGGTCATTTTAGGAGGTTCTTGAACTTTTGTTATATCATGATCTTCAAGAGTATCCTCATCAAGGGAAGCTACAACTTCCCTTACAGGTTTTGCAGCTCTGGGAACTTCCCTCACAGATTCTATAGTCCTGGTATTTACAGGTTCCTCTTCATACATTTCTTCAAGCTGACATCTTCTTGATTTCTTAAGTGTTGCTTCTTCATCAAATGTCACGTCCCTACTGATCTCAATATGGCGGTGACCAGGTATGTAGATTCTGAAGGCCTTGGATACCTCACAGTATCCCACGAATATTCCCTTCTTTGTGGAGGGTTCCAACTTGTTTCTTTTCTCTTTCGGTATATGAATAAATAATGGACAACCAAATTTTTTGAGATGGCTTACCTCTGGCTTCTTTCCAGTGAAAATTTATTCTAGGGTTTTGAACCCAAGTGCACTATGGGATAATCTATTCTGCACATAAACAACTGCCATTGCTGCTTCTTCCCATAAGCGCATAGGAAGATCTTGATCGTGAATCATGGTGTTTACAGCTTCCATAATTGTTCTGTTCTTCCTTTCAGATACACCATTTTGTTGAGGATTATAGGGAGTAGTGAGTTCCCTCTTGATCCCAACATATTTGCAGAAGTTCACAAACTCCTTTGAGGTATATTCTCCTCAATTATCTGACCTGAGTATCTTAATATTTCTTTCATAAATATTCTCTATCAAGGCTTTGAATTCGTTGAATTTACTGAATACTTCATCTTTAGATTTTAAGAAATATATCCAGGTCTTACGATAATAATCTTCAATAAATGATACATAGTATACATACCCGCTAATGGAGGATGATGGCATTGGGCCACACACGTCTGAATGAATGAGTTCCAATACTCCTTTTGCTTTGATGTCCCTCTTTGGAAAAGGGTTCTTGATGTTCTTCCCTTGCGTACATCCATTGCATATGCATTCCTGATCAACCTTGAATTCTGGTAAACCTGTGACAGCTTTGAGTATGTATGGTAGCGCCTTGTAGTTGATGTGGGCCAATATTCTATGCCAAAGTTTGCATGAGTTTTCGATGGCATGGGTCATGGCAGTTTCTGGGTGACCCTTCAGCTTATATAAGCCATTTTCTTCACTTCCGATGACGATTGCTTCATTTAAGGTTTCTCCCTTATCCCACATAAGAACTTCTCCATATACGAAGGCAACTCCGTAGCCTTTCTTGTCTAAAGCTGATATGGAGAGTAAGTTCTTCTTTAATCCCGGTACATAGAGTACATCCTTCATTGTTATTGAGTTTTCTGAATCTAGCTTGTAGTTTGATTCTCCTATTCCCTTGATGGGGTATTGATAATCATCTCCAAGAGTTACTTTCTGAGAAAACTTCTTTTCTGAAATACAAGAGAGAGTATTTTTATTACCCGTCATATGTTTTGATGCACTGCTATCAATGAGCCATGTGTCTTCTCCAGGTAATACAGATCCTGAGAGAGTTGAGATCAAGACATGGTCCTTAATCATCTTCATAGGTGGTTCTTCATCTTCAACTATGTGAGAATGTTTCCTTTTGTGCTTCCTCTTGTATTCTTCTCTTCTGTCTGGACAAATATTTGCCTTGTGTCCCATCTTATCACAATGATAACATTGTATAGATGAGGGATCTCATCCCTTGCGTTGTCCTCTCTTCTGAAAATTTCTTGAATGAGATTCTTGGTTGTTGAATTTTTTTGATGGTTGAGGTTCTCTATGAGATTCCCTTTTGAAGTAGGGTTTCTTCCTTCCTCCTTTTGTATGAGTAGCTAGGGCTTGATCATCATCCCTTGCTAGTAGTGCTTCATGATTGGCTACCCTTGTCTCTTCTTGGGTGCATTCTTCCCATAGGCTCTCAAACTATAGTTTCTCCTTTCTGCCACATACCGACTGGATGAAAGCATCCCATGGTATAGCGAGACCATTTAGGGATGTTATTACGAATTTGTCTTCATCGATGGTGTCTCCAATCGCTTTTAATTGTTCTTTTATTTCTGAGATTCCGGAGAAATATTCTTGAATCATTTCTCCTTTCTACATCTTGGTATTCTTCAATTGAGTTCTTAGATTCATCTTTCGATTGATGTTCTTTCCTTCATATAGTTTGCTTAGAGAGTCAAACATTTCCTTTGGATTCTTCTTGGATGATACATACAGGATCAGGTGGTCTTTGATTGAATCTGCAATGATTCTTTGAGCCCTGATTGAGTCCTTCTGATGCTTTGCTTTCTCTACGACATCTTCAGGTTCCTCCACCTCTTCTTTGATAAATTTTGTTAGGTCATTCTCTGCAAGGATCAGACCGATCCTATACTTCCATGCATAGAAGTTGTCAATTCCTTCTAGTTTCTCAACAAGCTTTGTGCTTGAAGACATCTTGTACTTGAGGCTACGAAAATGACCAAAAATTGAAAATGCTTAAAATCAAATTTTGACCTTACCAGGAGGTGCGCTTAGCTGAGGCAAGTAGCTTCGTGTCCTTAGATCTGAGAAAATCTAATTTTTACCCCGTCAAATCTGATCTATGGATTTTTGGACTGGTGCTTCTAGTACTTCTGGTACTCTGGTACTTCTGGTACTTCTGGTGCTGCTTTTCTGGTACTTCTGGTACTTTTGTGAAACTAGGGTTTCACTTTCTGGGAGACCCATCCACTGAAAAGGTGCGCTCTAGGTGCCAAATTGATCCTTGGGGGAGGGCGCAACTTTCTAGGTGGTTAGGGAGATGAAAAGATTGACTTTTGCAAAACCCTAATTTGCAGGTACTGCAACAGTGACGTTTTTCTCTTGCATATTGTGTTTCCTTCAGGTTGGCTATGATACCATGTTAATGTTTATGCAATTATTATAGTTCTTTGCATTTTAATAGATAAGAGCATCATAAGAACAAGATCACTGAGAAATACACATTCATAAGAGACACAACATTTATCCTGGGAAACCCTTTAGGGGAAGAAAACCCAGCAAAAACTTCCTTATCATAAATTTCTAATACAATGTTCAAGAGATAAATCAAACCAATATAGATAGTCCTCTCCAAGAGATGCGCCACTCTTCTTCTCCTCTCTCCAACTGGTAATTGCAGCTTGCCTCATAAGAGAATGAGCAAGTGAGTTGTGTTATAAAGTGAGGCGCTAGCCTCCTATATATACAAGACTGGCACGTGTGAAAGGGTTTCACTGGCAGGGCCGATCTCTCACTCTGGGTGGGTAAACCCACCTTTAATTTAATTCTGGGCCTCAATAATAACTGTTGGGGCCGACTTCTTATTCTGCCTATTACAATTGTCCGATGACCAATCCGTAAAAGGGGATTTAGTCCTAATACAATTATCGACATGATTAATCCACAATGGGGATTAATCCAATGAATAAAATAAAAATATAATAAGAATACTCTTCGCAGTTACATTATTTCAACAAAAACGGTGGCATTGGGTTCCGCATCAATGATCCGTCTTCCCATTTCTGGTTCTAACTTAGAGTCAGAACCCGCATATGATTCAGAGGCTTTCACTTCAACCACCAACGATTGCTTTGAGTGACAACCAGTAGTGTTATGCCAAGGGATGTTATGGAAGTCACACCACTTCCCGATATCTTTCTTTGTCTTTTCGATGTCCTTCTTTGCTTGTGTCCTGGACTAGTTTTCATGATACTTTCCATATTTTCTCTGTGGGTTGGGGCCGCCCTTTCTTGGATTTTGCTGTGAGGGGTTCCCAGGATGAAATTTCCGCATCTTTTGTTTGAGCTTCTGCTCGATTTTGACAACATATTGGTAGGCCACGCCCAAGGACGAGATGTACATAAATTCCATTTTGGTTTGGAGGTATCTATGTAGAGAACCGCTATACTTGAGCACCGGATTTCACTCTGAATCTTTGATACCCATCTTGGTGCGTAAGATATGGAAGATATTTGTGAACTCTGGCATTTCTTGGTCTCTTTCTTGGTGCAGTTTGGTCCATTTGGTATACAAGTCGTCATAACTTTTGAAAGGGTAGTATTGTTCCTTTATAATATCCCTGAAAGATTCTCAAGTGGCTGTTACTGTAAATAATGAGGGTTCCACTGTTTCCTTTTGCTCATAGAAATTTTCCCACCAATATTTGACATGGGGAATGGATTTGAGGAGCGCAAAGGTAATATTTTCTCTATTCGAAAAGTTATGGACAAAAAAATACCCTTCTAGTAGATTCAACCACTTGTATACAACATCTGCATCTATCTGACCTTTAAATATAGGAATATCAAAGTTTATTTGTGCCTTGAAGGGGGTGACATCTCCGCTCAAGGAAGATGCGTCGCCTGTTGGTAGCCGCCGAAGGATTTGCGTGAAACTATCCATCATCTCATTCCTCTGTTGCATGAGGGCTTCCTCAAGAAACATTTTGAAAGGATATCCTGTCCCATCATCTTTCTTTTCTCCTGCCATGAGAGGTCGCTTGGGCATGCGAAAGATTTTTTCCTCAAGAGAAACAAGCTCGAGACCCAATTCTTTGTACCCTGACCTCGTTGGGGACATGCATTAAGATGAAAAGGAGTAGACCACTCTGATACCACTGATCCAAATTTTATGAGAAGAGAGAAATGAATACAGATTATTAAAATATTCTTAACACAAAATAACAGAGATACAATAAAACTGGTTTTCTATTTAATAAGGAAATAAGATGAATCTGTAAAATGCAGCGAAAATAAGCTTGTTGGAATGGTGGTGGCTTATCTCTGAGAAGATATGTGACAGATGTACTCCTTCGTAAGAATATGGTTACAATGAGGCTCTGAAGGCCTTTTACAATAAACAGGAATGTCAAAACCCTATACATCCAAAAACCTAACCCTAGGAGATGAAGTGCCAAAAGTCGCGTGGGCCCTGTTTGGGTAAGTTAGTACATTAATTTCCTGGGTTCGTAACTTTTGCACACGATCTCCATTTTAGGCGCACGATAGCCCATTCGAAAGGTTTAACCGAGAATTATTTTTTTTGACTAGACGAGGGCAATGTCTCTAGGAAGAACCTGGGCCCCAAATCCCCAAAAAATGTCATTTAGGGCCTCAAAATGACCCCAGAAGTTTGGAACCTGAAAAACTGGCAAGGTGGAAAACTGTTTTTCGAGGCAGTGGAATAGGTGGGTGGCCATTGATATCCACCTGGATCAATCCTCCCTCCTTGGGAAGCAATGGTATCCATTGTGTTGAGTTCCCCCATCAAATGAGGAAATTTCTGCTGAATTTGGCCCCGAGTGAGCCACTTGCCTTGGTGTTGGAGATGCCCTGATTTGACGACTCGATAAACCTAGATCCTTTGCTGTTGAGTACCCTTAATATGTGTGTCCAAAATATGATCACTGGATTCCTATTGCATACAGTCAGGGTTGAGCTCTGTTGGTGTGAACTGCTCTGCTATCTCTGAGGTGTCTAATAATGGTGGGAAATATGGCCGAAGGTGTTAAGGTTTAAGCTATTATTAGGTTTCTTTTCAATTCACTAGATAACCATAGCATAGATAGGATCAATGAGAAATACATAATCATAAGAGACACATCATTTATCCTAGGAAACCCTCACGGGGGAGAAAACCCAACAAAAACTTCCTTAATATAGATAGCCAATACAATGCCAAGAGATAAATCAAACAATACAGAAAGTCCTCTCCCAAGAATGCGCCTCTCTCTCTCTTTCTTCTTCTCCAACTGCAGCTCCAAACTTGTGCTCTGATGAACAAGTGAGTGAGTGGACAAATGAGGCACTGGCCTCTCTTATTTATACAATCTGGTAGGTGCTGAACTGAGGTGTCTTTTCACTGACAGGGCTGACTTCTCATTTTGGGTACTTATAACCACTTTAATATATTATGGGGTATGAATTCTCATTTATCTTATTACAATTAGGGGTTGCCCAATCTGCAAAAAGGGATTTGGTCATTTACAATACCCGACATGATAAATCCACAAAAGGGGATTGATCTAATGAATAATACATCAATAATAAATAAAATACTCTTTGCAGTTACAATATTTCAACACTCCCCCTTAACAAGAAGGGTATTCTATAACAACATTAGGCGAGAGAGATGACAACATCATGAACAACCTTTTGGAACATTGACTGGTGTATCTATAAATCATCAAAAGTTTTTCTCATCATCAATATCATCATTCTCAACAGAGAGCTGGAATGATATCATCATCTGCATCAACATGGATTAATATAAAAAATAATACATCATCATCATAGCACGAGGCTGGTCACATCATCACAACATGAGGATGGCACATAATCAAAACACGAGGCTGGCACATCATCACAGCACAAGGCTGGAACATCATCACAATATGAGGCTGGCATATCATCACAACAATTAAGCTAGCACATCATCACAACAATTAAGCTGACACATCATAACAAAAATTAAGATGGCACATCATCACAACAATTAAGCTGGCACATAATCACAACAATTAAGCTGGCACATCATAGCACTAGGCTGGTAACACAACACTACTCCCCCTTTCAAGGGAGGTCCTTTCAAACTATACCAATCTTATCTCGGAAGTGCTCAAAATTTACACGAGATAGAGGCTTGGTCAACACATCAACAACCTGTTCATCCATGCTAACATATTGGAGCTTTATGGATCCTCTCTGCACCATGTCACAGATGTAGTGATATCAGATATCTATGTGTTTTGACTTGTCATGAAATACATGATTCTCTATCATGTTTATGTAGCTCTGGTTATCACATAGGATCATGGTTGCTTCCATCTCTAGGTCGAATAGACCTATCAACAACTTCTGAAGCCATATGGCTTCACAACTGGAAGAACACACAACAATGTATTCTGCTTCCACTGTGCTGAGAAAAATGCTTGATTTCTTCCTACTTTTCCATGAGATCATGGCTGACCCCAGTCTGAAACAACATACTAAAGTGCTCTTCCTGTTAGAGACACTTCCATCCCAATATGAATTAGTGTACCCACTCAATCTGAAGTCATGATCTCCATCATAACTGAGACCACAATCTACTGTACCCTTAAGGTACCTCATCACATGTTTTGCAGCAACTAGGTGAACATGTCTGTGTTCTACCAGAAGCTGACTCAAGGTGATCAAAATAAAACAAATATCTGGTTTGGTGTTCATCAGATACATCAATGATCCAATGATATGTCTATACATCATAGCATCAATCAATTTTGATGAAGTTTCGACCAAGAGCTTCAACTTGGTTTCCATGGGTGTATACATGGACTTGCACTCCAACATATCAAATCTCTTCAGGATTTCAACTACATACTTCCCTTGGTTAAGGAATATCCTCTCCAAACTCTTCCATACCTCAAGACCTAAGAAATAATGCATTAGGCCAACGTCTTTCATCTCGAATTCTGCAGTGAGCTTCTTCTTACATTCAGTGATGAAATTTTCTTCTCTAGTCAAGAATAAGTCATTCACATACAATAACAATATAACTGACTCATCATTCATAACCTTGAAGTAGAGGTTAGAATCAGATTTACTCTTGGTAAAGCCTAAGCTCATCAGAAAACTGTCAATCCTTCCATACCAAGCTCTAGGAGCTTGCTTCAATCCGTACATATCCTTTTTCAACTTACAGACATGAGTCTTCCTATCTTCAACTTCAAATCCTTGAGGTTGTTCTATATACACTTCTTCTTCAATGACACCATTTAGGAAATATGTATTTACATCCATCTGGTGTAACTTCCACTTCATCTTAGCTGTAAGGGCTATGATGGTTCTGATTGAAGTGTATCTGGCTACAGGAGAAAATGTCTCTTCATAGTCAATGCCTTCCTTTTGAGAAAATCCATGAGCGACAAACCTTGCTTTGTGCTTCTCAATACTTCCATGAGCAACATGTTTTATTTTGAAAATCCATTTGGAAGATACCACATCCTTGCTCTTCGGTCTGGGAACTATTTCCCATACATCATTCTTTATGATGGATTGGTATTCTTCTGTCATGGCATCTGCCCATTATTTCTTCTGAATGGCTTCTTCAAATAAGGTAGGCTCCTTCTCTAAGAGATCACACATCAAAGCCATATAACTGGAGAATGGCTTAGGTCTCTTCACTTGTCTTGTGGTTCCTTCACGGACACCATACTTGTCTCCATCTTGAATAAGTTCCCTTGCCCAATATGAATTTCTCTTATGGGAGATCGTCATATGGGGAGGTTCTTGAAATTCTACTATGTCATGATATTCTAGAATTTCCTCATCAGGGGAAGCTATGACTTCCCTCACTGGTTCTGTAACTCTGGGAGCCATAGGTTTATCTTCATATACTTCTTCAAGCTGACATCTTCTTGATTTCTTGAGTGTTTAGTATTCATCAAAGGTCACATCCCTATTGATCTCAATATGATGCTGACCTGGTATATAAACTTTGAAGGCCTTGGAGACCTCACGGTATCCAACAAATATTCCCTTCTTTCCCGAAGGGTCCAACTTGTTTCTCTTCTCTTTTGGAATATGTACAAATACTGAACAACCAAATATTTTGAGATGGCTTACTTCTAGATTCTTTCTGGAGAGCATCTCTTCCAGGGTCTTGAACCCAAGTGCACTATGGGACAATCGGTTTTGTACATATACTGTTGTTTTTTCTACTTCTGCCCATAAGCACATTGGAAGATATTGATCATGGATCATGGTCTTCACTACTTCCATTATAGTTCTATTGTTTCTTTCTGCTACACCATTTTGTTTAGGATTGTAAGGAGTAGCGAGCTCCCTCTTAATCCCAACATATTTTCAATAGTTTACAAACTCTTTTGAGGTGTATTCTCCTCCAATATTTGAGCTGAGTATCGTGATCTTTCTTTCATAAATATTCTCTATCAAGGCTTTGAATTCCTTGAATTTAATGAACACTTCATCTTTTGATTTCAAAAGGTAAACCCAAGTTTTATGAGAATAATCATCAATAAAATATACATAGTATACATATGCACTAATGGAGGATGATGGAATTGGGCCATGCACATCTGAGTGAATGTGTTCTAAGACTCCTTCTGCTTTACTGTCTCTCTTCGAAAAAGGGTTCTTGATGCAATTCCCTTGTGCACATCCATTGCACACACCTTCATGGTCAACCTTAAGTTCTGGTAGACCTGTGACTTCCTTGCATACATACGGTAATGCCTTGTAGTTGATGTGGGATAATCTTCTATGCCAAAGTTCACATGGATTGTCAATGGCATGGGTGGCTGCTTCTAAGTGACCCTTTAGCTTATACATGCCACCTTCTTCTTTTCCAATAACGATTTCTTCTTTCATGGTTTTTCCTTTAGCCCACATGAGAAATTCTCCATCTATAAAGGAAACTCTGAAGCCTTTAATTTCTAAAGCTGATACAGAGAGTAGGTTTTTTGTCAAACCTGGTATATAGAGTACATCCTTCATATTCATTGGAGTCCCTGAATTAAGCTTGTAGTTTGATTCTCCTACTCCCTTGATAGGATATTGATAGTCATCTCCAAGTGTAACTTTCTGAGAAAAAATATTTTTTGAAAGGCAAGAGAGAATATCTCTTTGGCCTGTCATGTGCTTGGAAGCACCACTATCAATGAGCCAAGTGTCCTCTCCAGGTGATACCGATCTTGAGAGGCCCGAGATTAAGACATAGTCTTCAATTTATTCTTTTATCATCTTCATGGGTGACTCTTCATCTTCAACTACATGGGAATGATACCTCTTTTTTTTCCTCTGGTATTCTTCTCATCTAGTTGGACATTGTCTTGCAATATGTCCCATATTGTCACAATGATAACATTGATAAGATGAGATGTCTCTTTCTTTTCTTTGTCCTTTCTTCTGGAATCTCTTTGGTTGAGATTATTTATGTATGATTTTTTTTGGGATTGAGACTCTTTATGAGCTTCTTTTTGGAAGTAAGACTTATTTCTTCCTCCTTTAGTGTGAGTGGCTAGGGATTGATATTCATCTCTTGATAGAAAATCTTCTCTGTTAGTTACTCTTGATTCTTCTTGAATACATTCTTCCCAAAGACTGTCAAATTTTAGTTTCTCTTTTCTGGCACAAATAGTTTGGATGAATTCATCCTAAGGTATCATGAAACCATTAAGGGTTGTCATTATGAGTTCATCTTTGTCTATAGTATATCCAATTGATTCTAGCTGTTCTTTGAATTATGATATTCTAGAGAAATATTCCTGGATCGTTTCTCCTTTCTGCATCCTTGTATTCTTGAGTTGAGTTCTTAGATTCATCTTCTGATTTATGTTCTTTCCTTCATATAATCTAGTTAGGGAATCAAACATTTATTTTGGACTCTTCTTTTAAGACACTTGAGGAATCAAGTGATCTTTGATAGAATCCAAAATGATTCTTTTGGCCCTAATTGTGTCCTTTTGGTGCTTTTCTTTATCTGCAACATCGGTGGGTTCTGGTACCTCTTCTTTAACGAATCTTGCTAGGTCACTGTCTTCAAGAATGAGTTCAATGCTATACTTCTAGGCACATAAGGTTTCCACACCTTCTAGCTTGTCAACAAGCTCAGTGCTTGCAAACATCTTTTACCTGGAGCTAGGAAAATGACCAAAAAATGAAAATGCTCAAAATTGAATTCTGAACTTACCAAGAGGTGTGCTTGGCTGAGGCGAGTTAGCCTGGTGTGGTTAGATTTAAAATATCCAACTTTTACCCCTTCAAAATGTTGATATTATGGTAGCTGCGGGAGGTATTTACCTCCACGTGTAAACCTGACGAGGATAGAATACTTCAGGAAGAAATAAGAAACCCTAATGAGTTGGATAATAACCCTAGAAGACTTTTCAGCTCAAGAAGATAATTTATATTAGGTTATTAGTCTCCAAGAGAAGAAGTCAACCATAAATAATAATATATATTGAACAGATAGATACGCAAAATGAGAAGTCGGCCCAGGCAGTTAGCCAGAATTAGTATAAATACAGGAGGCCAGTTCTCATTCTGGCAGATAGTCTCAGAATTGTAGAGTAGCACTTGTGCGCACTGCAGTTGGCCAGTTTTTGCGCAGGTTTGGAGGAGAGCTATCATTGCAACTACTGCAGCTAGCAATTATGCTTGGACTATCTCTTGGCTAGGGTTTGGAACATCTGATCATCTCTTGTTTGCGCGCTATCCTTGGGGAAAGGTACAATACCCTTTGTTTGGCTATATAACCTAGGGTTTTCTTTCAGAGTGATTCTCTATCAAGGTTAATGTGCTCGGAGGGTGGCTTCGGCCTATGGTTGGGTGAAAATAGAGATATTGTCAATGGTAAAATGAGCACATCCATTATATTCTAACAGGTTATGGGCCCACACCTCCTTCATTCAGTCTAACCACTAGAAGGAAACATAACCATAAGGATATTAAGCTCGTTGAAGAACTTCTGCTAGGGTTTCTAGTAGGGGCAGTCACCATAGCACTGTCGCTAGGGTTACTAGCAGGTGTAGTTGTAGAAACCATAATCCTCTTGTTGAGGCACCTTAAATTAAGGGATTGAACTAATCTCTGGATATATCAGTGTGCCCTAGACTAGCACATCTCCTGGTACTCTCAGAAAGCCAAGATGTGAAGTTTGAGGTTTGGTCAAATCTAGGGTTGACCAAGTCAAAGAAACCATGACTTACTCTATGAAGTCAAAGAACAAGTTAGATGGAGCTTCTAACTTCAGAGTGTGGAAGACAAGGACTGGTCTCATCCTTTCCAAGAATAAAGTGTTGAATATCGTGAAAGGAAAGATCATGAAACCAGAGTTTGAAGAAGGAAAAGAGAAGGAACCACAAAACGTTGCAGCTATGGAGAACTTCAAAGATGGTGACCTCAATTCTATGAGTATCATAGTGGAATATATAAAAGACCACTTGATACCCTACATATCCCATCTTGACTCATCGAAGAAGATGTACGATGCCCTAACAAATCTCTTCTCGGTTAGAAACATTGGATAAGTAATGAGTCTGAAGAATGAGATCCGTGACATGAAGATCAATGATGATGAAAACATAACATCATACTTTGTGAGAATCTCTTAGTTAAGAGATCAACTACAAGCTATTGAAGAAATCGTTTTAGAGAAGGAATTGGTAAACATAGTACTCAATGGTCTTCCCAAGACGTGGGATGCATTTTCCGCAAGCATGAACACAAGGAAGGAGTATCTGACATTTGAAGAACTTTGGACTTGCCGTGCTCAAGAAGAATCAAGGATCAGTTCAAAAGAGAAATCCCAAAAGAAGTACGATGATCAAGCCTTCACAACAAGATTCAATAATTTCAAGAAAAAAAGGAAGTTTGGTTCAAGGAGGAAGCCAAATCAAGAGAAAGACATTTCAAAAGTACAATGCTTCAACTGTCAAAAGTATGGCCACTACAAGAATCATTGTCCCGATCTAAAGAAAAGGAAGTAGAAACATGAAGCATCAGTTGCCGAAGAAAAGGAACCTACAAAGAAGACTAAGCAGGATGGAAGAGACTTCTTCTTCTAAAGGTAACAATACTCTTCTTATTTCTTGTACATATCTCGTTTGTATCGTCTCTGTACATATCTTGTATATCTATCCCTTGAAAGATAATGTATTCCAAGAAGAACTATACCTATGGAAGAATAATAAGATAAGGATTGATATCATCAGATAATACACATAAAAGTATGAAATACGATGAATTAATCATGAAGAGACTCAGAAGAAGCAAAGACAGAAAGAAGTCAGAGAAAGACTTATAATATTTTTGTATAAGACAACAAGATGAAAGTGTGGACTCTGTTAGACAAAGAGAGCCAATTATATATTGCAGAAGACAATAAGGATGCAGATGGAAGCATGGACTCTGTTATACAGAGGGAGCCAATTATATTCACTCATACATGAAGCAAGTATTAGGAGGGAGCTAATCCTATGATCCATTGAAGATGATGAAGTATATATCCATGGTAGCAGCCATGAAAGACAATACATGTCTAGTTCAACCTCAGAAGAAGTATTCTTCGAAGAGAAGCCTTAAAGTATCCCTGGTTGTCCATCCACAACCATGATCCTATGATGAGAGAAAGAAATGGAATCTGCTCCATGGATCCAAGAGCTGAACATGAGGAAGAACATGAAGATTCCAAGAAATAAAGAGAATCTAGAACAACCAGTCATTATATTAAGAATCACAAGATTACCAGCATGATATTAACTCAATAAAAGAAATCAAGAAGAGGAATTGAAATTCGTGATGAAGAACCATGTATGAAAGACTTATGAATGAAAGCATTGCGAGATGTAGAACTAGAGGTTCTCCCAGATGGAGGGAGAAGACTATGATGATTACTTGTTCTAGTACATAATACATATCTCTACATGAGTCATTATATCATCCGCAACATCCATGAGTTGGATTTCTACATCAGATGAATGCAAAGAATGTTCTCCAGAGAAATTGAATAAAGAGCGTATGAAGATCAACCTCAAGACTTTGAGGCATACCAGAAAGAGACCCTTGCATGCAGATAGAAGAAGATAACTTGGTGGTGAACCTCCAGTGAACAACAGAAGTGTGGTGAAGATTTTCTATAACAAATATATTGTATCAAGATGATTACTCAGTAGATCATATCTCATTATGATAGAAGAAGTGCCACATGGATATGTTCCAGTTTTCCAACAATGATATACTGTATTGATTAGAGCTACATGAAGACTTCAGAGAAAACTAGTGTTCTAGACCAAAGTACATTTGAAATCAAGCATTACATTATCCATAATGAAGTTCAGAAAGGAGAAAGTGGTTCTATAATACATATCTCCACAGATGAGCAGATAAGCAAACATTTTGGTAAAAGATGAAATATTTTGCGTACTCAAGATGGAGCTTATGGAGACAACTTCCTTATTGAAAACATAAGAGATGAATCCCAGGTTGGGAGGGAGCACTAAAATATTATTGAAAACATTCTTTGAAAAATAGTCCAGCTTGGACAGATTCTTTCCTGTTCAGAAAGTGGATTGAGATTTCTTACGGACAATGATTTCCCATTGTGGTTAACATGGGAAATGGTTCAGATTGCTGATGTATCGTAGACAAAAACTTCCCATTGTGGTTAACATGGGGAGTGGTCTAGGGAAGTCTCTCTTCTTGAGGGTTACTCAAGAAGACTGGCTCGCCTCACCGGGCAACAATTTCTCATTGTGGTTGCCAAGGGTAGTGCAACATCCATGGGGCACAATGGTTGGAATCCCAAACCCACCTGAAAGGGGCCATGGCCAATCGAGCTATGTAGGGATCGGTTGTAGCTATGATGGAAATAGGGAAGACTCTCATCCCTTGTGTGGGGGTGTTTTGAATTGTACATGCGCAAGATATGTACGACCATCCGATTGACGACCTGAATTTGGCCACCTGTCTGGGGGTGGAAAGAAGTAGATTTGGTGAGCTTGGTATCCAGCAGTGACCAGAGGCTTGACCATAATGATCTAAGGAAACAACTATCACGGTCTGAGATAATGGTTTGTTTGATCAAAAAATGTACCCAAAATCATTCAAAGAAGATCTTGGCATTGGCTTCTACTGTGATGTTCTTCTTGCAGGTGGCTAGAATATCTATCTTGGAAAAGTGATCGACAACCACAAAAACACAGTCATTTCCCCTCTTGGTGGATGGGAGGCCTGACATGTAGTCCATTGAGATGGATTCCCATAACATGTTAGGGGTAGGCAAAGGGGTGTACAGGCCCTGTTTCTTAGTGGTTGGTTTGGCAATAGCACAGGCGGTGCAAGACCTAGTATACTCGCCGACATCCTGTCATAGTTTTAGCCAATAGAAATGTTTCTACATCACGACCACTGTCTTTTCGATAACAAAATGTCCCACCACCTGGATGTAGTGAGCTTCCCAAATAAAATTCACGTGCTCTCTTGATGGAACGCAAAGATGGCCCAGATGAAACAACAACCCACCCTGAATATGGAAATTAGCGACCACTGAGTTGGCGCCTAACATTTGTTAGGTGGTGGAGAAGTCAGGGTATGTCTCATAGAGGTGGGGCCATCCGAAGGTCTTGTGGCTACAAGACTATAGCATCGTGGTGAGTGCTGTGACTGGAGGTTGGCTGAGGAATTCAACAAATCGGTTGGTACTTCTTGTTTTATACTTGATGTTGAGATGGAACTGCTGTAATTATGTTGACCACTTCTGATGGTGGTCATTCTACAATTTTCCTTGGGTCTGCATGAACTATAGTGGCTTGTGATCAGTGTGGATGACTGTCTCCTTCCCAAGAATGTAATGTCTCCACTGGCGACAGGCTTGTACAATGGAGTACATTTCTTTATCATAAGTAGGGTAGTTACATACATCATTTTATAATGTCTCACTATGATATTCCACGGGGTAGCCGTGTTGAGTTAGAACAACGACCAAAACATAGTCTGAAGAATCTGTATCGATCTCAAAGGGATGTTGTAGGTTCGGTAATGAAATTACCGGGGATGAGCACAAACACATATTCAATTCATCGAAGGCTTGTTTTTGGGATAGGACCCACACAAATTTTTCCTTACCACTACCCCTGGTTACTTGTCTGAGGGCCCATGCGATATGAGAGAATCCCAACACAAACTTGCAATAGAAATTGGCGAGGCCCAAGAAGCTCCGAAGTTCAGTGAGTGTGGTTGGGGCTAGCCAGTCATGGATGACCTGGATCTTGGCTGGATCCACATGCACACCATGCTAATAAACTATGTAGCCTAAGTAATGGACCCTGTCCATGCCAAAGGAGCATTTTTCTGAGTTTGCATATAGTTTGTGTTGCCGCAGGTTGTGTAGAACCTACTAAATATGATGCAAGTGTTCTGCTCAAGTCTTGTTGTAGATGAGGATGTCATCCAGATACACCACTACAAAATTATTGGTGAAAGGTCATAGGATATGGTCCATCATCCTCATAAAATTTGCTGTAGCATTTGTCAAACCAAAGGGCATGACCATCCATTCAAAAAGACCTTCTTTTTACTTGAAGGAGGTTGTCGATTCAAGGAATCAGGTACTGGTTTCGGATTGTGATTTTATTTAGAGTCCGATAATAAATGTAGAGTCACCAGGTCCTGTCTTTCTTTTGCACTAGCATGATTGGTCTCCCACAAGGCGATGATCTGGTACGGATGTGCCCCTTGTGGAGAAGTTCTTGGATCTGCCTCTTGACCTCCTCGTTTTCTAATAGAGAGTAGTAGTAGACTGGCCCATTGGGTAGCGATACACCTGGGGTCATATCGATGGGATGCTTGACCTGGTGGTGCAAAGGTACTCCGGTAGGAGAGGAGAAGATATATGAGTATTATTCCATGACCTTATCCACTTACTTTTGTTGTGTGGTGAGATCAGTTACAGAGGCCTTGGATGTGGCTACGATCTTTCACTCACTCTAAGAGTGAATCAAAAAGAATAAAAATTTCCCAGTCTGAGAGATGACCTTCCTGCATTGCTTGGTAGATATCAAGGAAATATCACTAGGAGGGACTGCCTCGGGTATCTTGTACAATTTCCTGTTCAATGTAATAATAACACTATGAGGCCTAGACACATATACAACATGATGTTTCCATAAATAAGGTTGGCCCAAGAGAACATTGCAAACTTTGAGAGGAGAAAAATCACACAATACCTCGTTTTTGAAGGGCTTGATGCCATATGACAATCGACACTGTTGGATGACGCGGAGATCTCTTCCTTGGCAGAGCCATCCAATGGTGTAGGGTTGTGGGTGCGACGTTGTTGGGAGAGCCAACTACTTGACAAACTCTTCTGAGATGAGGTTCTTCTAGCTACCACTATCAATGATGAAGTGTAATGGGGTGCCTTTTACCCACATCTATGAATGGAAGAGGCGCTCTCCTTCTTCTGGCTCGTCTGGTTCTCTAGGATGGATATTGGTGGTAGAAATGGTGGCACTGGGTTATTTGTCAATGATCCATCTTCGCCTTCCTAGTTATGACTCAGATTCATAACCCACATCTGATTCAAAGGCCTTCAATTCAGCCACCAACGACTACTTTGAGCGACAATCAACAATGTTATAACAAGGGCTCTTATGGAAGTTGCACCACTTCCTGGTATATTTCTTTGTCTTTTTGATGTACTTCTTTGCTTGTGGCTTGGAATGGTTGTCATGATACTGTCCATATTGTTGGTTGTGGAGCCTGATTATCTTCCTGATTTAGAGGTCTTTTCTTTTAGCCATGTTTATACCCCATGAAGTATTTACACCCCAGAAGTATGTACACTCTTCCACGCGGGGGAGTGCAGAGGGGGGGTACCCCCTCTGCGGGGTCCGGGGGGGCTATTCCCCCGGCTGGGGGGTCTGGGGGAAAGCGGGCCCCCAGCGGGGGTTTGGGGGCAGCGTCCCCCAATGGGGGTTCGAGAGCGAACCCCCCGAAGAAAAAATTGCCTTGTAAAAGTATATTGTAATTTCATTGTAAATCTGGACCGTTCATTATAAGGTCGCAGATCTAACGGTAGAGACTATGTTAGGGTTTTTTGCCCTAGAAGGAAACCCTCTTTTATGAGGGAAATGTATTGCGGCTATGGAGGATGGTGAATATTGTATTCTGAGAGAGGAGACTGTGAGAGAAAGAAGAGGAAGTTACAACGGGTTTTGCTGTAGGTTGTATCCCTTCATTTGCTGGATAATAAT
>ML799210.1:47821-64231 GCA_009831015.1 Picea engelmannii | reverse complement strand
TCAAATGAAACTGTTGCAGGTATGTGGACCACTTCTGATGGTGATCATTCTGCAACTTCCCTTGTGTCTGTATGAACTGCAGGGGTCGGTGGTCTGTGTGGATGACCGTTTCCTTTCCCAAAATGTAATGCTTCCATTGCCGACAAACCTACACAATGGAATACATTTCTTTGTCATAAGTGGGATACTTCCAGACTGTGTCAGAAAGTGTCTCACTGTGATATTCCACTGGATGCCCATGTTGAGTAAGGAATGCCCCAATAGCATAGTCAGAGGCATCTGTCTTGATCTCAAATGGTTGTTTCAAGTCTGGTAGTGTGAGCACTGGTGCAGAGCAGAGGCGATGTTTCAAATCCCTGAATGCCTTCTGTTGAGATTCATACCAAAATAATTTTTCTTTAGCTCCTCCCTTGGTGACTTGACTCAAGGGCCAAGTGATATGAGAGAATCCCAACAGAAACCTACGGTAGAAATTGGCAAGACCTAAAAATCTATGGAGCTTTGTTAGGGTGGTTGGGGCTGGCCAATCCCAAATGACTTGAATCTTTTCTAGATCCACATGCACCCCTCACTCATCAATAATGTATCCCAGATACTGAACCTGGGTTATGCAAAAAGTGCATTTCTCCAAATTGGCACACAACTTGTGTTGCCGCAGTGTTTGGAGGACCTGTCGGATATGGTGGAGGTGCTCTTCCCAAGTCTGGCTGAAGATCATAATGTCATCCAAGTACACCACTACAAATGAATTGGTGAATGGCCACAGGATGTCATCCATTAGCCTCATGAAGGTTGCAGGGGCATTCGTCAACCTGAAAGGCATGACCAACCATTCGAAAAGTCCCTCCTTGGATTTGAATGTAGTCTTCCACACATCAGAAGGTTTGATTGGTACCTGGTGATACCCAGACTTCAAGTCGATCTTGCTAAAATATTTTCCCCCCTTGAGTTGGTCCAGAAGGTCATCAATCCATGGGATCAGGTACCTATTCCGAATAGTGATCTTGTTCAGTGCCTGATAGTCAATGCAGAGTCTCCAAGTCCCATCCTTATTTTGCACCAATACGATCGGGCTCCCATAGGGTTATGAACTCGGCCGGATGTGACCTTTCTTAAACAACTCATGAATCTGCCTCTTGATTTCGTCATTCTCTAGGAAAAAGCACCAGTAGATGGGTCCATTGGGCAGCGGTGCACCTGGGGTCAGATCGATGGGGTGCTTGTCCTGGTAGTGTAGAGGCACCCCTGCGGGGGAGGTGAAGATGTCCTCGTACTCCTCCACGACCTTATCCATCTATGTTTTCGTGCAGTGGGGCCTTGTTTTTGTTGGGAAATAATACCCTACGGACTAACAAGCTAGGGCTGAACTTGTACACAGATCATGACCTTAAAGAAAACACTTTTAACCTATCACCCCAATACTCAAACCCCTTTTTCACACACAGGCATGGAAAAGACCTACTAACCTTTTTCTATCGATGTTTGATGTAGATCCTCCGTTGTGATTTATCCTCTTTCTTTCGCTGCTCCTTCCAAAGACAATCCTGCAATCAAGACAAAACACTACACATGCATGGTATTTTTCTACCTAAGGGTTAGAGTTTAAGCATAAATCAAATAAAATATATATCACTCGTGCATTGGGATGGGAAAAGTGTTCTTTTATTAATCTCAAGATGAATCAACTTACAATAATGATAGAGACCGACCACCATTCCTCGATCCTGATCCTGGGTTCCTCCTCTTCTTTGTCCTCCAACTGCTTTGCTTGAATTCTTCTTAGGCTTGAGGAAAGGCTAAAGGGTTGGGACAAAATGGATTCGACAATTGGACAGAGTTTCTTTGCTATCTTTTTCCTTCTTCAAATAGTACCCCTACCCCTTCTTTTATAGGCTAGAAGGAGCTAGGGTTTTGGACGAACTCTCGGCCATGCATGGCTGGGAGTTCCAGTTAACTGACCCAAAGCTTTTCGTCCCGTCGGAAACTTTCCTGTTTTTGTGCTTTGTTAGGTAAACGCGGGCTGTAGTAGGTCAGCCAGCGTTCCAACGCGTGCAGTAGTAAGCCTGCTAGCATTCCAACGCGTGCAACAGTGAGTTAGGGCACGTTTCACTTGATTTAAGAGGATTTTTAAGAGTTTGTTCAACATGTCTTTGGCAAGGAAGGGGTATGAGTTGGCCTGATGCCAGGTAAGCATGGATGGTGCAATTTAGGGTTATAAAAGATGACCCCTAATGTGTGAGGTCAGAAGAGCATCTGATGGCCGAAATACATTACCAATTCTTTACCAATCTGTACTGATATACTGAATGAGTGAGCCCAGGAATCAGGAATCAGGAGGTGCGGTCTGCAAAAAATATCAAATGTCTCACCGAGGTGGGCATACCCATGCTCAGGATAAAATAGAACCATGGATACCAATCAAATACACTGTAGATCCATGTCAAACAACTATAAATAGTAGTCGCGAATCAATACACAGCGGAGCTACATCTCGAAATCAGAAAGATATACATAGAAAGTATCCATCTCCCAGAAGCTGATTCGACCTGATGGATGTACTTCAGAGCTTGAGAAACAACTTCAAAGTCTTATAAAACTCAGGTAGGAGTGTAATATGAGTGTATGACTGCACTACCCAGAGGTTTTCGATGGCTCGTCAGTTATGGACTTGATAGTCTTGATGATCGGACTGAAGGCTTCAGTGATTTCGAACAAAGACTTGATTGGATGTCCAGGATGGTCGGGTATGCAGACAAGAGACATATTACAGAGGGGCCGACTCAGGCTTAGTGAAAAACTTCCCTTGGATAATAGCACGACAAGTGATAAGTCTCAGGCAGCATATCTGTTAATCATAAGTCTACGAAGTAGGAGGCAACGCAAACTCTCCATATGTTTGGAAGAGTAACCAAATGGTGGAGGACACAACTCTGTATAGCGAGCAAAACTTCCTAAGGTCGTACTACATCCCATAGTCTGATGAATCAAATGGACATATGTGCCTTATCCAAGGGCGACTCATGATGCTACCAATAAAGAAAATACTTTTCCCATCCTCTTTTTGGGGTATATTTGATTTTTTTTTGTTTTGTTCTTTTTGTTGATTTGGAAAAAAGAATAAAGGAATATTACGTTACAATGGAGGAACGAGTACAACAAACATACAAGCTCAAGGCACAAGGACAAGACTGATGTTCTAGGAAACGATACTCGGGAAAAATCCTCTAGTGGCCAAAGGTGTTAAGACGCAAAGGCAAACTGTTACGAAGCTGATGGGTAAAGAATGCATATGCGGTTGATAGAACACACAATGGTAACGTCATTCGATGTAATTTTAAGGAGCCCAGAGAAGGGAAGCTCGTTGATTTTTCATATTTAGAGAGTCTGAAAAAGCATAAAAGGAAACTTCATTGGGGTACCTTTTTCGACAATAGTCTAGTCGGTTCAAAAAAGGGGTAAACTAGCACCAACTAGACGTCAATTCAAAACCATTTTAACGAGTGTGACAAGGACAAGATCAATCGGATTTTTTTTCACTTTTAAGGAGTCTAAAAAAAGATTAACTATGGACTCCATTAGGAATGTTCTTCTGGACCGTTTTAACGAGTGTGAAAGAATAAGGTCACTCGACAATCTTTTCAATTTTAGGGAGTTTGAAAAGAGCTTAACTATGGACTCCGGGGGGGTTTCCTTTTTGTAAATTTAGTCCCTCAGGCTCGAAAAAGGAATAAAATCTTACTTGAGGATACTCTTCTAAAGAATGTACATTCAATAGAGTATTCCTTTGTTCGTATAGTTGACCATCTGGACCGAAAAAGGGGTAAACTACCGCCGGACAGACGTGACTTCAAATTTCAGTTTAACGAGCGTGAAGGGTCACAAGATTGCTCAACAATCTTTTCATGTTTAGAGGGTCTGAAAAGGGCTTAAAAGGAGACCCGTTATGTTTTAGGAGTCTGGAGGGTAAGACAAAGAGTGAAAAAGACCCATGCGAATGAGGCTCAAACTCGTATTCAGGAAAGACTATACGGACTCTCGAGCCTACAATGTTGTTTAGAAACAACATGGACACCATAATGCAACCAGGACCTACCTAGGGCATCCATGTTTTGGTAAGCTCTACCACCAAGTTGTGATACTTCTAGAGAAGATATGACGGTTCCGCACCATAACCGGATGGGATCGATCCTATTTCATAAGAACAAAAGGCAACGAGATGCAACAGTCAGGATGAAATCCTACCCTATATGCTCAAGTTGATTTGTGATTTTTTTTTTTATTATGGACCGTCAATATATACATATTATTTTCATTTTTATATTTTGAAACTCAATGAAAAATGTCCCAATACCTGATCAAATCCCTCCCATATAACTCCTGAACCACTCAAAATGTTTTTTGGTATAAAGAAACTGATAAAAGGGCCCAAAAAAGTGACAAAAAGAGGCCAAAAAGTCTATAAATAGAAGCTGGCAGCTCATTATCACCATTGCTGATGTGGAAATTGACTCTGGAGCCAAAATACCCCCTTTTCCAAAGATCGTGATTTCGGGAGCTATAGTGGACGAAACAGACTTCTGCTTGGACCAAGTAAGTACAAACTCCCTAATCTTGCAATTCAATACTTAATTTATGGAATTTAAGTTGGTTTTGGGGGTGGCCATTGACCTCCAAGAGGTCGGCCCTAGGAAAACGTGGGCTGTCCAGGGACAGCGCACGGGTACCCGTGCGCAGAGCCAAAACTGCACGCGGGTACCCGCGACTGTCGCCTCGACAACCCGCGAGTGCCCTCCGCGTGATGGAAATTGGATTGAAAGAAGACTAAACTCCTCCTTTTTTTCCTTGTTTGTTTGGCAGGATGTATGTTCAGTGGAGAGAGAGGGAGCACGAGGCTGCCAATGAGGTAGTGGCTGCAGATCCGAATGTTATGGCCGTGCTGACGCAGTGTGGCTTGGTAAATTTTTTTTTGTGTCCGTTTATGCACGCTCAACCCATGCTACTAAATGCCTTGGTTGATTATTGGCACCCAGATGCAGAGGCCTTTATGATTGAGGGGAAATCCTCGGTGCCCACCACCGAGGATATCTACTTTTTGACGGGCCTCTCGAGGAGAGGGGAACCCGTCAAATTTCATAATTTTCTTGCGGGGCCGAGCAAAGTCTCAGAATTGATAGAGGAGTACTGTGAGGCTGGGACCGATCAGAGATCTTCCTCGGTTCCCGTGAGTAGGATTACCAGTCTCTCCCTCCAGACCATTTTATCACTCATCGGGCGTATTACCGACTCTGCGGCCGTGCATCAGGCTTCGCGCACACAGATGAACTGTGCAATTCAGTGCATGAATGCACAAATTTTTGACTAGAGTACCACATTACTAGCAAGCATGATAGGTCAGTTGACAGCTTGCAGATAGCGGATGCATAGGAAATTCGGGTTTGGGACCATCCTATGTTCGTTTTTCTTTGAGAGAGTTCCATGTTTCAGTCCTCGGCTGACAGTACGAGGACATCTGGCTACTTTCCCCGCAGTGTGCAGATGGGCAGCTTTGCTGTCGCGACAGGGTGGTGGGAGGACCACAGAGGCCTTCAATGATGAATTTTTTGCCTGGCTGTCATGACAAATCCCAACGATTGAGGATTACCCATATGCAGGGATCGATTTTTCCAGATATCTAGCGATACCAGTGCCTCTTGGTGAGGAGCGAGGGGAGATGGGTAAGTCTCCTCCTGTACAATTTTTTTGTTTGCATATGTAATTTTTATGTCTTTTTGATATATATAGCATGTTTTTGTATAACAGAGTTTTTGATGGGTGGACATTGTATTGCATGCAGATGTGGGACCCGTACGACCTGCCGATTTTGCTCGGAACAGGCACCGCCCACGGCCGGAGGCCGCAGCTACTGCCACCGGGGGAGCAGCAGTGGTAGGGAACCTCCCAACAGGGGAAGCCGAGAGGGTTCTTAGGCAGATTGAGCAGAATTTCATTGTGCTCACTCGCACAGTTCCCATGGCAGAGATAGAGGACTTGCCGCCCTCCATGCAGACTCACGTTGTGGGGGCACCTCAGACATGGGTCTGATTGTTTAGGCGTTTAGCCCAGGCTGTACATGATTATAACAGGGCCCACATGCCCTAAGCAGACTTTTAAAATTTTTATGTGCCATGAGCACCTTATTGTATATATTTTTTGAGGGCATAAGCCCGGTGACTCATTATGGTTCCCACTTGTGAGGTGCTTGCGCCCATCTATGTACTCTGAGGATTTTATGATGTTTATATATGGTTTTTATTTCTTTTTGTGTCTTATGGATTATGTGTACCAAAATGTATTTACATGTGTGTGATCATGATCTTTTTATATGTGAGCGAGATGCCAATCTAAAATATGATTAGCTAGAGTATCTGTGATTTGATTTAGACTCCTAGGAACATGAAAATATGTCATATAATCAAAGCTTCTTTCCAAGAGACGTACCCTAAGGAATCGTCGGTGTAAAGTAGGGTCGTGCACGTGGTATATTCTGTTTAGTTGCGACACAACCAGTTGAGCGTCTAGATAGACTCGGAGACGAGAGATACCCAATGACAAAGCGTCATGAAGAAACTCAATAACTGCACTATACTCAACAACATTGTTTGTGGTGTCACCTAAGCATATACCCCCGGAAGATAACAACTGACCCTGTGGTGTGAAGATCACCCAAGCTGCGGAGGAAAGCCTCCGCGTGTGTTGACTAGCACCGTTGGCATACCCAACGAACACCTCAGATTCACTTGACATCTGCCATAATGATGAAAGATAACATCAATGACACGTCCATAACACGTTTTTCAAAAGAAATGTAAAAAAGTAATAGTGCAAAAGACTATACATATGTTACAAAGAGTTACCCACAGTGACCATGCTATGAGTAATACTTCTTGAGGTAGAGCCCATTTCTAAGCTCCACCAAAGCATTCCCTTCAAAATCGACCAGATGATAAGCGCCCTTTTTTAAAACCTCTTTAATGATGAAGGGTCCAAACCACACGGGTTTAAAATTTCCTTCCCCTAGGGGGTCCTTATCTTGTTCGTAAACCAGGACAAGGTCGCCCTTAGAGAAAATCCGAGGACGAACAAACCTATCATATTGACACTTGACCTTATGTTTATGAGCTTCGTTGGCCAGGGCTGCATCGCGATGCTGTTCATCAAGCTGCTCAAGGTGAACTAACTGTTCTTCAAGTGGAGAAGTGTCTGGCAATAACTGTACTGCCAATTTTAGAGATGGAATTTGACATTCGATGGGCAAGACTGCCTCCAGCCCGTAAACGAGTTGGAAAGGTGAGAAACCGGCTGCAGTCTTAACTAAGCTTCGGTAAGCCCATAATGCCGAGTATAACATCAAATGCCAATTTGACTTGGCTGAGTTGATAGTTCGCTGTAGCATCGTCTTGAGAGTTTTGTTAACAACTTCCACCTACCCATTGGCTTGGGGATAGTAAGGTGAGGAATGTTCTTGCCATAACCCAAGATTTGATGTTAACTCGGACATCATTTGGTTCTGAAAGTGACTGCCATGGTCAGTGACAATCTCTCTCGGGACGCCGAACCATGCTATAATCTGGTTAAATAAGAAGAGAGCTGCAGTCTCTCCATCATATTTAAACGTTGGCATAACTTCGACCCACTTAGTGAAGTAGTCGACAACTACGATGATATAGCGGTGCCCCCTTGCTGACGGGGGGTTGCATGTAGTGTAATCAATTCCCCACTTGGTGAAGGGACCAACTGTGATGACAGGAAACATAGGAGCTGGATGTACCCTCATCTTCCATGAGAAGATTTGGCACGGATGGCACTTCTTGACCAACTCGATACAATATTTCATAAGTGTGGGCTAGAAGTAACCTGCTCCTAAAATCTTTTGGGCTGTTGCCAACCCAGATAAGTGACCACCACAAGCTCCTGTATGAAAATCGTTGAGCACTATGACGGCCTCCTCATGAGTGAGACATCGACGCAAGATACAGTCTACACCTCTTCGATACAATGTATCGTTGAGTATGAGATAGTTCTTGGCCTGATGGCGTATCCGCCGACGTTCATCACGAGAAGCAGAGGTGGGGCACTTCAAAGTATGGAGATAGATCAATATATATCCATACCAGGGGTCTGACGATTCGATCAAAAACATATCCCCCTGGATAGGCGATTCCTCAGGCACAACGTCACCTGACTCAACTGGAAGTTCCGAAATAAGTTCTGCGAAGACCAATGACTTCTTGGACTTTTCTAAAATGAAGTCTAAGTAAAATTATTGGAGGATGACAATCCATCTACTGATTTTTCCACCGATAACTCATCGTGTCAACATGTACTGGAATGGATTCACGACGGCAACGATGGTGGTCTTGCGAAACAAAACATAGTGATGGAACCGTTGAACAACATGAACTGCTGCCAACACAAGTTTTTCTAGATGGGTATAATTCAGTTTTGTTCCTACGAGGCCTTGACTCAGGTAATAGATCACGTATTCAGAAAATGAATCATCTTCCTGAACTAAAACCATGCCTATGGTTGACTCTGCGGCAACCAGATATAATAGGAAATCCTTGTTATAATTCCATGGCCGTAGCAGAGGTGTGGTTGTAAGAGCGTGTTTTAATGCATCGAAAGAGTGTTGAGCGGCTCCGTCCCAGAAAAAGGGAACATCTTTCTTCAGTAAACACATAAATCCCTTGGTGATTTTGGCATAGTTGGCGATGAAGCATCGTAAGAAGTTCGCCTTACCTTGAAGACTCTACAGTTGTAATATTCTGCGTGGGGGGGCGCAACTGGACTATTGCCTCCACCTTAAGAGGATCTACCATGATTCCTGTTGTTGAAACAATGAAACCTAACAAACATCCTAACATGACGCAAAAGCTGCACTTGTTGGGATTCAAGTGAATCCTGAAGTAGCGACAGTGTTCGAAGATTAGTCGGAGGTGCATATGATGATCCTTTCGCTTGCGAGAGTGTGATGCTAAATCATCTAGATAGGCCTCGACTATATGTTTGAGGTCGTGAAACGCAAAAGACATGGCCCACTGGAAAGTGGCTCCAGCATTCTTGAGACCAAAAGGCATCTTACGATAGCTGAATGTACCCCATGGACAAATGAATGCCGTTTTATGTTGGTCCTCAGGTTTGATTTGGATTTGGTTATAGCCCGAAAAACCATCCATGAACGAAAAGGCTTCACAACCGGCGCACTCATGAATAATCTGATCAATGAATGGGGTTGGATAATTATCTTTTGGACATGCCTTATTCAAATCACGGAAATCAATACATCCACGAATCGTGCCTTGTTTTTTATCGACTGGTACGGGGTTTGACACCCACTGAGTCAAATGAATGGGGTAAATGAACCCTGCCTTGAGCAATTTCTCAACCTCAGCTTTGATGGCTGCTGCTTTCCTAGGATTAACTGGACGAGGTTTATATCGAACAGGCTTATCATCAGGATACGTAGTGATCTCATGTTCAACTATTTTAGGATCGATGCCTGGCATTTCCTCATAAGACCAGGCAAAAACGTCGCGGAATTCTTTGAAAAGATCCGTGTAAATCTGAATCTCTTCGGGGGAGCAATCCGCTCTGATGAATACATTCTCCACGACGCCAGGGTTTCGAGAGATGTTGATAGGTATAGTGGCAGCGATAGTCACCATATTCCCCTCAACATAAATCTCCTGTGTAGCTAAGAGGTTAATGGGACATGGATGATCTCCCGTCATGGTGATAGTGAATTCTCCGGCCTCGATTCAACTTAACTCTGGGAGGAAATATGATCTGTGATGAAGATCCTCCCAAGGTCTGTCCGAACTCATCATTGCTTTGATTACAGCTTCGTCAAAAGGCAAGACTAATTCTAATGAATTGGTTGTAGCAAGAGAACCTTGAGCCCAGATAGGCTCAAGAAGTGGATCCAACTCCTGTGCGGGAGTCGGATCAAGAGTAGTTGAAGTTTGCTGGACTAAAGAGTATGCTACTTCAATGGCCGACAAGGGAATGGAAATGCCAGTGTGCCCTGTCTCATCCATCATGGCTGATGGGGAAGGAAGAATCCACAGATCTTGAAAGTAAGTCGTGCGGAACGACGAAATGTGAAAAATCTCAGCCTTGTGGTGAGTCGATATAAACTTGACATCGCCATGAGGAGGTGGGTAATCGAAAGTACCCATCAAAGATGGACACAAACCAACTCCTATGTTGATGACACTGGCTTGAGGATTATCTATCATGGGAACCGTGGATGCCCCCAAGGCTGGGTTAGGTCGAGAGAAGGACAACTGATCAATGGTCACTATCCGACCTTCATGTGGAAACAATAAGACCCGGAAAACTGTAGCGACCACCACTTGCATAGCATAAGTCCAACTACGACCTAACAAGATATTGTAGTCGATGGGGGCATCGACTACCTCTACTTCTATGCACACGGTCTTCCCCCCTAACTGCACAGGGAAAGAAGGAATGATGCCATGTGGTCGGAAAGAACGACTGTCGAACGCAGTGAGGAGAGTAGGTGATGGAGACAACTCAGGCTGACCAATGGCTTTCCAACATGCTAACGACATAACGCAAGTTGAAGCACCCTCGTCAACCACTGTGTGGAAGATATTCCATGTAAAAGTTTTCATGGGATGAGCCACTACTATCTGAAACGCGACGTGGTAAGGCAGACGAGGTTTCAAGTCAGTGGTATCTAACATGATGGTACCCGGGTTACAAGTCTCAGTAGAGCCTAAAGAAGTCAACAAGGATTTCCTCTGAGCGGGGCAACTTTGGAGTACCTCCAAAGCAGACATAACACAAGGAGTTTGGGATAAATCGTCCACCACAGAGTAATTCTAGGCGGCCCTTGCGTTTGGATTGTGGGAAGCTCGCTTAAACGCACCTTTTGGAATGCATGTCATTGTTTCACCCAACATCTTCTCGATCTGTAGAGGAAGAGATGGGATCTCGGCTTCTTTGCCCTTCTCAGAGGCGCTTGGTTTACTATAGTCATGCACTCTAGTCATTATTAAAGAATCACTTTTAACCATATATACGTTCGCGGAAGAGGAATTGTTTGGGGGAGGGCAATTTTCTTGGATGCCCCCTTCGGCACTTGTAGAGGCTTGAGTTAGATTTTGCCCATGCTGAAAGGGATTAGTCAACACAACCTGCTGTTGCTGTGTGACAAACTTCTGGGCCTCCACAAGTCGAGGACATAGATGGGTCGGGTGGTCTTCCGCACATAAGTTGCATGGATACCTCACCTTCCTCTTTTCCGTGGTGCCCTCGCCAACATTATCAGTGGGTTTCTTATCCCCCTTACCCTTCTTGCATTGTTTTTTCTTCCCTTCAGGCTGCTGGGTGGCCTTTGGGTTAGTCGTCTGTACGGAGTGTACTTCCGACGTTTGGGCAGGAGGAGCATCCAAAGCAGTAGTCTGGCTGGCCGCTGAGTGTTGTATAGATAACTGTTGCAATTGTTTTGTCAATTTCTCAGCAGGCTTAGTTTGTGCCGAACCAACGATACCATCGGCATGTGGTCCAGCTCTCTGTCTGGTTTTATCCAGTATCAATCGTGGTGCATCCGACAGGATGTTTTACAATAGACCAGACTGAGAATAGATAATCTCAAACTGTTGAGCCCTCATGATGGAATCTTCTTCGGAGAAAACCCCAGAAGTTGCGACGTCTTTGGATAATTGCGGTACTAAAGACTTAAGGAACCACTCAAGCAGGAATGCTGGTGGAACTGGTACTTTGATTAGACTCTTTCGGTGTCTCCACTCTCAGATATGATCAGAGATATGGTCTGCTATTGTCTGCTCGAAATTGGCTAGCAACTCTGTGCCGACGTTGTATCTCACAGGTAACTGAAAATGGTTAAGGAAGGCCATTGCCAGTTCGCCAAAAGAAGAATATCGTGAACGATCAAGCTCTATGTACCATTTCACGGCACTCCCAATAAGAGTGCGTTGAAACAATCGCAACTGGATGGAGTCATCTTTCAGTGAGTTAGATGAACACCAAAGGTGGAAAGTAGTCACGTGATCACCTGGATCTTTGTTAGGTTTGGCCTCAAACTTTGGAATGTCCGAAGGCAACTTCGTTGGCATAGGAGGCCAATGTGGATCGTGACATATAGGATCATTTAACAACCACGTCAAATCTGGCAAGTGCAATGTCACCAAGAATGGTAGTTTTGGTTGCTGCTGATAGCCTAGATAAAAGGGTCCTGGAGTTTGACTGGCACCAGGTTGCCAGGAAAAGTTTGGCTGTTGGCCTGGGTTCTGGTAGAAACCATTGCCTTGACCAGCATAAGGGTTTTTCCTCTGAGGAGACATCATTGGCTGATTCCCCATAAAGGACATAGGATGTTGGGCATTCATCGTGTTTGACGGACTTTGGGGAGGATTACCCCATGCCGGTCCCGATGAGAGAGGCATAGAAGTCTGTCCGGGGGTCCATTGACTGTGGAAAGAATTACCCTAGAGCGACATTCCAAGGGAAGGAATGGATCCTTGTCCTGAGTTCCAAGGTCCTGGTATATGTGCCCCCGATGCAGGAATAATACCCTGTGCCGGAGTAGACTGTCCAAAAATGGGTGTGCCCCCAGATGGGAAAGCAGTAGATGTGAAAGTGTTATTACCAAACGTCCCATTCCAAACAAATGGTGACGAACCTACCGGCTGAGTTTTCACAGGTGTTCCTTGACTCCCGGCTCCAAAGAAACTTGTGTGTGTAGGCTGCCCGACGGACTGCTGATGCAAACCACCGAGCGAAGGGGACGAAGGAGAGATATGACCTCCAGCGTAAGGAAAAAAATTGAAAGGGAAAGGAATGCCCCCAAGTTGACCTTGCAGAGGAGCGTTAGAGCTCCCTGCCCCCAGACCCAAAGTCTGTAAAGTGGAGTGAGTGAGTGCAGGACTAGTACCTGAACTGGGCATACCGTTTGAAAACGAAGGGCCGGTCGCACTAGGTGTGAAGGGAGGTGTGGCCACCGTGATAGATGGGGTCATTCCACTATGTGACGTAGTTGCGGCCAAGACCATGGTGGCCCGGACCACCGACAGAGGCAAGTTAGGAGAAGCTTCTCCTATGGTAGAAACAGTGATGGGAATGGAAGAATTCCCAGAGGAAGTAACAACGTTTGTTGCCATAGCTGTGTGAGGCATTGACAGGCGTTCGTAAAATTGAATTGCACAATCACTTGCGTCCAAGTATCAGTGGTTGAGGTTTCAACCAATCCAAGATTGGCGGTCGATTCCTCTGGGCGTTGTTCGGGCTCAATGGTTGGTAACCCAGTTTCTTAGAAAGACCCTTGTTGGTATAGCTTCCCCCTCAATGGTGGTGGGGGTGGCTCCAGTATAACCGGCGGCAAGCCCAGAAGCCTTCGTGACCGGCGGAGCTCTGAATCCTCCACTGTGTGAGAATATTCATGACATGCTAAGGTATTCTACACAAACAAACAGTAACACACACTAAAATAAGCCCCTATGAGATAAGACAAGCAAACACTAACTATTTTGAAGAACAGTTACAACAACCAACACTAGATAAACTTAACGGTGCAAGTGCAACTCGAATATGGAAGCACCCTCTAGGTATACTCTGCAAAGCATGGTCCGATGTATGTCCTAGGTACCGCGGTATACCCCCGCAGTCACCTGTGTTAGAGGGGGGTCCTGGATAAATTTTCGTAACTGGACTTCTACACTCCCTTTGACAGACTCCAATGTTCGGTTTGAGTGGCCTTGGAGAATTTACTCTCCAACCTATTCCAAGGCCCTAGTCCTGAGCTAGTGTATGTACCCTACAAACAAAAAGTCTAAAAGTTTTTAATTAGTGTTGCTTTTAATGGGCTTTTTTACGTCACAAGGTATGAAGGTGAAACTGATGGTGTGTAAAGACTCAAAGCAAAATAAACAAGAAATGCTTGGAAACAAAAACTTTTACAAAAAACCAACAACTTTTCAACAAGAAAGACTTCTTTTTCTTTTGGAATTTTCTAAGATTTCATGCAAAAACTTATGAAAAAAGACTTCTTCCTAGCTATTGATGCAACAACACAATCTTCAAACCAAGAAGAAAATGAAACAAGAGATTTTTTTTTTATTTAATTGCAGAAAGACGCAACAAAGGGAAAATGCCGACAAGCACAAAACCAAGAAAACAAAAATAAAATTATGGCTTAAAGCGCAGATCGCAAAGAATCAGAGAAAAGACGTGAAAAAGCAATCAAGAAAGCACCGATTCTAACACTTGTCTAAAAACCATAAAACAAAATTTTCCTTTTGTCTTTTCTATTAAAACATCAACTAATAAAAACACCGGCTAAGGATAAGAGGCCCTAACCTGCTGACTGTGCAGCCCCAGACTCAAACCCCTGAGAGGAACACTTCTCACCACAGGAGGGGATGACTGCCCCACCCAGGCTGAAAAGAAACCAATCAAGCCTGTGACTGTCACTGAAACAACATGCGTGCAAACGCGTGCTGAGCTATAACAACGCGCGGGTACCCACGGGCTAAACTTTAATAGGCCGTGGGTCTGTATAAAAGCTAAGACAAAACAAAACACAGGCAACCCAGACCTGAAAAAGGCCCCTGATATTGACAACCAGGGTCTCTTAAAGGATTGGATGCTTCTTCTTTAACAGAAAAGGAAAAAAATAAATGAAAAATCAAACACAATAAAGCATACTGAAAACAAGACAGTGAACCAACAAGACCCAGACAGGATCTAGAAATCCCCCTGAGAAGGTAAACTTCTGACAGGGAAGAGGGGACTACCTCTCAAGCTTTCTGAGTCCTACACGCTACTGAAACCTCTGCAGCAAGCGTTCAAACGCGGGATATAGAAGGTTAGGGAGCGGGTTACACACGTGCAGGCCTTCTGCAGGCCACATGTACCTCTGTGTGTCCTGATAATAAATGTCAAGCAATAGTCAAGGAGAAACTGGTATTATGAACCAGGTTCCCTGCTAGCTTTGACCTAACAGAAAACAAACAAACAAAGAAACAGGAACTCTAATTCTTTGAACTACCCAAAAAACCTTCAACTAAATCCGAAACCCTAAGAGTAATATCCCCTGTGGAGTCGCCAATTCTATTGTTGGGAAATAATACCCTACGGACTAACAAGCTAGGGCTGAACTTGTACGCAGATCATGACCTTAAAGAAAACACTTTTAACCTATCACCCCAATACTCAAACCCCTTTTTCACACACAGGCATGGAAAATACCTACTAACCTTTTTCTATCGATGTTTGATGTAGATCCTTCGTTGCGCTTTATCCTCTTGCTTTCGCTACTCCTTCCAAAGACAATCCTGCAATCAAGACAAAACACTATGCATGCATGCTATTTTTCTACCTAAGGGTTAGAGTTTAAGCGTAAATCAAATAAAATATATATCACTCGTGCATTGGGACGGGAAAAGTATTCTTTTATTAATATCAAGATGAATCAACTTACAATAATGATAGAGACCGACCACCATTCCTCGATCATGATCCTGGGCTCCTCCTCTTCTTTGTCCTCCAACTGCTTTGCTTGAATTCTTCTTAGGCTTGAGGAAAGGCTAAAGGGTTGGGACAAAATGGATTCGGCAACTGGGAAAAGTTTCTTTGCTATCTTTTTCCTTCTTCAAATAGTACCCCTACCCCTTCTTGTATAGGCTAGAAGGAGCTAGGGTTTTGGATGAACTCTCGGCCATGCATGGCTGGGAGTTCCAGTTAACTGACCCAAAGCTTTTCGTCCCGTCAGAAACTTTCCTGTTTTTGTGCTTTGTTAGGTAAACGCGGGCTGTAGTAGGCCAGCCAGCATTCCAACACGTGCAATAGTAAGCCTGCTAGCGTTCCAACGCGTGCAACAGTGAGTTAGGGCGCATTTCACTTGATTTAAGAGGATTTTTAAGAGTTTGTTCAGCATGGTTTTGGCAAGGAAGGGGTATGAGTTGGCCTGATGCTAGGTAAGCATGGATGGTGCAATTTAGGGTTATAACACTTGTCTGGAGGTCATGGCCACAGTCTTCCTCTTTCCCTGAGGGCGGATCATCAGGAAAAAAAATTTCCTGATTTGGGAAATGAGCTTACTGCATTGTTTTGCAATAACCAAAGAGATGGTGGTAGGTGGTGCTATCTCCGGTATCCTGTACAACTGATTTCCCAAAGTGATAATAAAAGCACAAGTCCTAGACTCATACACAACATGTCGCTTCTACAAGTATGGTTGGCATAATAATACATCAGAAACATCAAGAGGAGCAATGTCACATAATACCTCATCCGTGAAGGGCTTGATGCTGTAGGGAAGGCGACATTGTCGACTGACGCGGAGGTCCTGTCCTTGGTGCAACCACCCGATGGTGTATGGTTGTG
>ML799210.1:15519-31009 GCA_009831015.1 Picea engelmannii | reverse complement strand
ATTTGCTGGATAATAATAAAGGAAGGACCTGGCAATTTCTCTGGTGGACGTAGCCCACACTGGGTGAACCGCGTAAATCTGTGTCTCTCTTGTATTGTGTGTCTTCTGTGTTTTGTTTCTGCATTTGTTTTATTTTATTGCTCTGCGGTCCTATTTTTCTAACACATATTTGCTCCGTCCTTTGTTCTGTGAGTTGGGGCTGCCCTTTCATGGATTTTGTTGTGAGGGGTTCCCAGGCCCAAATTTCCACCGCATTTTTTTTTGAGCTTCTGCTCGATTTTGACGACATATCAGCAGGCTGCGCCCAAGGATGAGATGTCCAAAAATTCCATTTTAGTCTGGATGTATCTATGAAGAGCACCGCAATACTTGAGCACCATATGTCTCTCTGAATATTTGATACCCATCTTGGTGCACAAGGTATGGAATATATTTTTGAACTTTGGCACTGCTTGGTCTCTTTCTTGGCGCAGTGTGGTCCATTTGGTATACAAGTTGTAATAACTTCCGACAGGGTAGTATTTTTCCTTAATAACATCCCTGAAGGATTCCTAGGTGGTCGTGACTGTAAATAATGAGGGTTTATCTGTTTCATTTTCTCACAGAAAGTTTCCCACCAATCTTTGACATGGGGACCGACTTTGAGGAGCACAAAAGTAATATTTTCTCTATTCAAAAAGTTATGGACAAAAAAATACCCTTATAGTAGATTCAACCACTTATCTACAACATCTACGTCTATATGAAATTCAAATATAGGAATATCAAAGTTGATTTTTTCCTTGAAGGGGGCGGAGCCTTCGCTCGAGGAAGATGCGTTGCCTGTTGGTAGTCACCAAAGAATTTGCGCAAAACTATCCATCATCTCGTTCCTCTATTGCATGAGGGCTTCCTCAAGAAACATTTTGAAAGGCTCTCCTGTCTTGTCATATTTATTTTCTCCTGCCATGAAATGTCTCTTGGGCATGCGAGATAGTTTTTCCTCAAGAGAAACAAGCTCGAGACCCAATTCTTTGTACCCTGACCTCATTGGGGACATGCATTAAGACGACAGGGAGCAGAACACTATGATACTAATGATCTGAATTTTATGAGCAGAATGAAATGAATACAAATTATTAAAATATTCTTAACAAAATAACAGAGATACAGTAAAAATGGTTTTCTATTCAATAAGGAAATAAGTTGAAACTGTAAAATGCAGCGAAAAACAAGCTTGCTGGAATGGTGGCGACTTATCTTTGAGAAGAGATGTGATGAATGCACTCCTTCATAAGAATATGGTTACAATGAGGCCCCGAAGGCTTTTTGCAATAAACAAGAATGTAAAAAACCCTAGACATCCAAAAACCTAACCCTAGGAGATGAAGCACCAAAAGTCATGTGGGCCTCATTTGGGTAAGTTAGTTCATCAACTTCCTGGTGTCGTAACTTTTGCATATGATCTTCGTTTTAGGCGCATGATATCCCATTGGAAAGGTTAAACCGAGAATAAATTTTTTTGATTGGCCCTAGGTAGTAGTTTTAATATTCCCCTGGGCCCCAAATCCACAAAAAACGTCGTTTAGGGCCTCAAAATGGCCCTAAAAGTTTGGAACCCAAAAAACTACCAAGGTGGAAAAGTGTTTTTCAAGCCAGTGGAATAGGTGTGTGGCTACTGATATGCACCTAGATGAATCCTCCCTCCTTAGGAAGCAACGGTTTCCATTGTGTTAATTTCTCCCATCAGATGAGGAAATTTCTACTGAATTTGGCCTCGAGTGAGCCACTTGCCTTGGTGCATAAGCTGCCATGCTTTGACGACTCAATAAAGCTGGATCCTTTGCTATCGAGTTCCCTTGATTTGTGTGTACACAATCTGATCACTGGATTCCTGTTTCATGTAGTCAAGGTTGATCTCTGTTGGTGTCAACTGCTTTAATATCTTTGAGGTGTCCAATAATGGTGGGAAATATGGCCGAAGGAGAGCCACATTGAAGACTGGATGGAGACCAAGGAAGGAGGGAATGTTGAGCTCAAAATCATTGTCACCCACAACCTTGGTGATGGTGTACGGACCATAACGGAGTGGGTGAAGCTTCTGATGGGTCCCTATAAGGTGTTCTTTCTGCAAATGCAACCAAACTTTGTCGCCCACCTGAAAATTATGTGGCACCCGATGTTGATCATGGTGCTGCTTGTACTTGGTGTTAGAATTTTGTAGAATATCCTAAACCTGTTGGAAGATGTGCTGGATCCTCTCAATGAAATGGGTGGATTTGTCATTTTCTGGTGGAGTAGGAGACAAGTCGACTGAGGTTGTTTCTAGGGGTAGTGCAACATCCATGGGACCCAATGGTTGGAATCCCAACCCCACCTGAAAGGGTCTGTGGCCAGTTGAGATATGAAGGGATCGATTGTAGCTATGTTGGACATAGGGAAAAATCTCATCCCATGTGCGGGGGTGTTTTGAATTGTACATGTGTAGGATATGTACGACCATCCAATTGACAACCTCAGTTTGTCCATCTGTCTGGGGGTGGAAGGTAGTGGATTTGGTGAGCATGGTATCTAGCAGTGACCAGAAGCTCAACTAGAATGAGCCGGGGAATCGACTATCATGGCTTGAGATAATTGTTTGTGGGATCCCAAAATGTACCCATAATTGTTCAAATAAGAGTTTGACAATGTCTTCTACTGTGATGTTCTTCTTCTAGGCGGCTAGAATCGCCATCTTGGAAAAGCAATCAAAAACCAAAAAAACAAAGTCATTTCCCCTCTTGGTGGATGAGAGGCCCGACATGTAGTCCATTGAGATGGATTCTCACGACCTTTTAGGAGTCAGTAGAGGTGGATACAGGCCTATTTTTTAGTTGTTGGTTTGGAAATAGTGCAGGCAATGCAAAGACCTAGTATACTTACCGACATCTTGTCGAAGCTTCAGCCAGTAGAAATGTTTCTGCAGAACTACCAATGTATTTTCGACGCTAAAGTGTCCTGCCACTCGACTGTATTGAGCTTCCAAAATATGCTTCGTGCGCTCGCTTGATGGAACATAGAGGTGGACTAGAGGACACAACATCCCGTCCTGATGATGGAAATTAGTGACCACTGAGTTGGAACGCAACATTTGGTAGGTGGTGGAGAAGTCAAGGTCTGTCCCATAGAGGTGGGTCCATTCAAAGGTCTCATGACCGCAAGAGTATAGCACCGTGGTGAGTGCCGCGAATGGAGGTTAGTTGAGGCAGTCAACAACTAGATTGGTACTTCCTGTTTTATACTTGATGTTGAGGTGGAACTACTGTAAGTATGTTGACCACTTCTGATGGTGGTCATTATGCAATTTTCCTTGGGTATGCATGAACTATAGTGGTTTGTGATCAATGTGTATGAATGTCTCCTTCAAAAGAATGTAATGTCTCCACTGGAGAAAGAATTTCACAATGGAGTACATTTGTTTTTCATAAGTAGGGTACTTACGGACATCATCTAATAGTGTCTCACTATGATATTCCACAGGGTGTCCATGTTGAGTGAGAACGATGCCCACAACATAGTCTAAAGCATTTATCTCGATCCCAAAGGGATGTTGCAGGTCCGGTAATGAAAGTACCAGGGATGAGAAAAAACGCTTCTTCAAGTCATCGAAGGCTTTTTTTACGACATTCCCCACACAAATTTTTCCTTACCGCCACCCCTGGTTACTGGGATGAGGGCCCACTCGATATGAGAGAATCCCAACATGAACTTGCGATAGAAATTGGCGAGGCCCAAGAAGCTTCGAATTTTAGTGAGTGTGGTTGGGTCTGGCTAGTCACAGATGACTTTGATATTGGCTGGATCCACATGCACACCATGCTGATCAATGATATATCCTAATTAATGGACCCTATCCATGCCAAAGGATAATTTTTCCAAGTTTGCATATAGTTTGTGCTATTGCAGGGTGTACAGAACCTACTAAATATGCTGCAAGTGTTGCGCCCAAGTCTTGCTATAGATGAGGATGTCAACCAGATACACAACTACAAAATTATTTGTGAAAGGTTGTAGGATATCATCCATCATCCTCATAAATTTTGTTGGAGCATTTGTCAAACCAAAGGGCATGACCAACCATTCAAAAAGACCCTGTTTTGACTTGAAGGCACTCTTCCATACATTTGTCTGTTCTATTGGGACCTGGTGGTAGCCAGACTTCAGATCAATCTTACGGAAGTATTTTACCCCTGTGAGATGATCAAGGAGGTCGTTGATTCAGGGAATTGGGTACTAGTTTTAGAATGTGATTTTATTTAGGGCCCGATAATCAATGTAGAGTTGCCAGGTCCCGTCTTTATTCTACACCAACAATATTGGGCTCCCACAAGATGATGAGATGGGATGGATGTACCCCTTGTGGAGCAGTTCTTGGATTTGCCTCTTAATCTCCTCGTTTTCTAATAGAGAGTGACGGTATACTCGCCCATTGGGTAGTGGTGCGCCTGGGGTCAGATCGATGGGATGCTTAACCTGGTAGTGCAGAGGTACCCCAATAGAAGAGGAGAAGATATTTGAGTATTCTTCCATGTCCTTATCCACTTACTTATGTTGTGTGGAGAGATTGGTCATGGAGGCGCTAGATGTGGTTGTGATCTTTCCCTAACTCTGAGAGAGAAACATGAATAAGACAAATTTCCCAGTCTAAGAGATGACCTTCCTGCATTGCTTGGCAGAGATAAAGGAAATAACACTAGGAGGGACTGCCTTGGGTATCCTATACAATTTATTGTTCAAAGTAATAATAACACCATGTGAGGGGGTGTTTTGAATTGTACATGCGCAATATATTTACGACCATCCGGTTGACGACCTCAGTTTGGCCATCTGTCTGGGGGTGGAAGGCAGTGGATTTGGTGAGCTTGGTATATTGTAGTGACCAGAGGCTCGACCAAAATGAGTTGAGGAACTGACTGTCATGGTATGATATAATGGTTTTTGGGATCCCAAAATGTACCCATAATAGTTCAAATAAGAGCTTGGTAGTGGATTCTGCTGTGATGTTCTTCTTGTAGGCGGCTAGAATTTCCATCTTGGAAAAATGATCGACAACCACGAAAACACAGTCATTTCCCCTCTTGTTGGATGGGAATCCCGACATGTAGTCCATTGAGATGGATTTTCACGACATGGTAGGAGTAGGTAGAGGGGTGTACATGCCCTATTTGTTATTTTTTGGTTTGTCAATAGCTCATGCGGTGCAGGACCTGCTATACTTGCCGACATCCTATCGAAGTTTCAGCCAGTAGAAATGTTTCTACAACACTGTCACTGTCTTTTCGATGCCAAAATGTCCTACCACTCGACTGTAGTGAGATTCCCAAATCAGGTTTGCACGCTCACTTGATGGAACACAGAGATGGCCCAAACAACACAATAGCCCATCCTGAAGATGGAAATTAGCGACCACTGAGTTGGCACCAAAAAATTTGTAGGTGTTGGCTTTGACTTCTCTCTTCCACTATCTGAGTTGTTGACCCAAGGTTCATATCTTTCAGGTTACCAACAAAGGCTCTAAAACTATCGGCCCTCTTGGTAAACTAGAAGGCAACACAATACATAGAATGCACTGCATAGTCTCACCCGAGATAGCTTTAAATGTTTGGCGGTAAGACTCATATGTTTATAGCCTAGGATTGAGTATGAGATAGGGGTTTGTTAACCAGAACCATGCACTATGAACTATGAAGACAATCTACCTATTCCTCACGGGTACACATTTCCATTTCATAGCTTACTTCCCGAGCAACATATTCACGTTCCATAACAATATATTAACTCATTTATTAAGCATAACAATAAACCGCTGAAAGAAAGTAAAGGTATGCAAAAATTTATCACATTACACAAATATTACTGTGGTTCACCCCCTCCTAGGCTTCTTCCAAAAATATTTGGCTCTTGGCTCTTCTATTATGGTAGTTATGCATTTCTAGTGCTGCACACTTACAATTCTCCTATGAAAGGTAAGATCTATATGAGGCAAACTAGATCGCACCAGGCTCCCCAACCTACAATCTAATCCTCAGAACTACCTTCTCTCCTCTTTTCTAGCTCAAAAACTTACAAAAATGGTACATCACAGTATTGCATAATGCCTCCATCCATGTATTACTCCAATGGAATGTTATAAGAACCCAAACCCTTACAAAACAATAAACTTACTATAAAAATGCCAATCTAATATATAAAACCCAATCAACCAACCTCTATATGATACCTGCGTATCTATATTTATACATTTTGATATCTTCAACCTTCTTAACGAAGATTACCAAAACCCTAACCCTACCAACGTTAGGTCTTCCTCCCATGCACGTGTGTTGTTCTTCCTCCAACTATCGCTTTCCTTGTGCACGCTTTCTTGCATGCGCGCGTGCTGTTCTTTCTCTAGCTGTTACTTCCATTTCTTCACACTTTATTTCCCATGATTTTCCTTCTTTATACTTCGGCCTAGTGCCAACATGACCCCAACACTGACATGTGACTCATCTTGAGTCACCTAATATTTTTGAGCTACCTCGATGTCCTCGGTGATCATCTGGAACTTTTCCTTCAGCTCCGCTGCTTTTTTCAGTGCGTTCACGATCTTCTCCTTAATGGTATCCACTACCTGAACCGCCACTTTGTCACTCAATAATCCTACAAATTCTACTTGTGTTTGTGCTATCTGTGTTCTATCTCCTTCTTCATGTGCGAGTACTTCTGCTACCCGTTCCTATAGTGGCTCTATCTGATCTTGACACTCCTGCTTCTATGTTTGCACAGTGATAAGTTTTGCCTGCATCTTCTTTATCTCCTGTGTCCCTTTGACTCGTTCTGGGATTGACATGGTCTTCTGCCACTATTTGAGTTCTTGGATCTCTGCATTGATCCTCTCCTCTTCCTTGTCCCAGCATTGGACCTGCGGATCCTCCTCCAACCTTGTCAAAAGTTGTGCTGCTTTATCGAACAATTCCATTACTGTGCTAACCTGATGCTCTATCTCCTACAGTTGCGTCATTGCTTCCTACTTCCTTTTCTCCTTTACTGTCGGTAGAGTTGTTGGTGTGAGATGTTCTCGGAGAGCCTCGATCTCCTTCTGATATCGATCAATTTCCTATGCAATCTGGTCGATCTTTTCTGTGGCTGGGAGTTCATTTCCTTGCAGAGTGCTTGGAATTTTCCCAAAAATTTCTCCCACTCTTCATTTCAGTTTGTTCCTTCATTCTTTCTTCTCTTGATTTTTGGATTTTGCCTACTCAAAGTCTTTTTCCAGTGCTTCCCTCTTCTTTGTTGCTTGTTGTAGCTCGACTAAGTTTTTATGTTCCTGAGACTGCATTTCATGGTCGATGCTAATCTGCATTTTTTATAGTGCCATTGATGGAATCTGCATCAAGACCAATTGGATGTGGTCCAAGTCCTTCAATGGTGTCTGTCCCACAATTTCATCCATAAGAAGCATGCTAGGTTTGATGTAGATCGTTGCATGTGCGTGTGGCATTGGAAATACTGGGTCTCGTTCTTCTACCTCCAATATTTTGTTTGTCTGTGTTGTCGAAGGCTCTATGCCTCTGCTGATACTTGATCTCTAGGCCTCCCTGAGTGTCCTGAGGATTTGTCCCATTTCTACTAGCTCTTTTTGTAGTTTATCCCTGTGATGTGATGTGTGATCGAAATTTTCTGCTAGAAAGTCTTGGACCATTCTGGCGATCATTTCTCCATCATCCTTCATGATTGTATAGTCAGTCTAGTGATGCTCATTGCGCTTTTGATTTCTTGCGCGTGCTTGCTGCCTATACAGATGTTCTCTTAGTTCCCCCTAGTTCCTGTGTGATGGGATTTGGGGTGGTCTCCTATGCTCCCTTATCTTGTTTCGACTATCTTTTGGTTTCTTTCTGCCCCTTCTGGGTTCCTATCTTCTTTGACCCTTCGTCTGCCTAAGTCGGCTTGTTTTGGCCCATCCTTGGTTTCTTGGGCACTGGGATTTGTGGAGGCTGTGTTTATGCCTGCAGTGCCTCTCCTTCTATTGTTCTTTCCGATACTTCTTGGGAATGGATGGGATTCTCCATTCATCAGGCCATTCGCTAATAACCATATTGATTTCACCCTCTGTGATGCAGTAGAGAATCTGTAGCCATTGGTTATTTGGATCCTGCCTTGGTTGTATCCACATGGCTTGGCGTGTAGCCCAAAAGTTAGAAATGTCCCCATATTGTGCGATAACCTCTGGTGTTATTCTCCATGATTAGATGATAGATTCCTGTATGTACTGTAGGTATGCTTCAAATACGATTCCATTCTCCCTCTTATGCCTGGCATGTGGCCCGAATCTTAGTAATAGATATCTCGCTCCCACTGGCTGCGGTCTAGTACAAAAAATTACATATTCCGGTTCCCACCATCCCATGAAGGTTATGAGGGTGAGAAGCCATGAGTAATGGAATTCTGTACCTAGGTCCTGTGCATCCTTGCAGTCCACTTGGAATAAGTTTAATAGATAAGGCACCTATCTCACAGAGGTGCCTTCTGTGCACTAAGCTGCAACTGCGATGACTCCTACTGGTACTTCGCTTTGCGATATTTTCTTAAAAATTTACAGGCTAAGATATTTGTTCCCAATTGTGTCGCTACATTGTTGATCTGTTTGATTATAATGCCTCTTGTTCCCTTAGAGGTACCATATTTCTTCTTCATTTCCTCTGCTAACTCTTTCACCTTGGATTTATCGTCCAGAATCAACGCGGGATCCATACCTCGGTTGGGTAGTCCTGTTATTTGCGCGATAAGCTCAACAATTATGGGGATGGGTTTTTCCATCCATATATCCCCTCCATGCATGACTACTAACAACTTCTTGATGCATGCTGTCGCATACTGGCCTTTGCTAAAATGTGGAAGTTTGAGCAAACCTAAAATTCATGTTCTGTCCAGTCCAACTGCCCATTGATGTGGCTGGCTAATCATTTCTCCAAGTTGGTTTACAACTATGTTCTGCATAAAATCCCTCGACACAAGTTTCAGGTACTTGGTTTCATCTAATACGTCATGGTCAGAATACTTGAGCTTTCCGACATGACCCAATAGCTGCAGATCTACCTGTACTGCATCTAGTATGTGTGGTAGCATGATTTCCACTGTCAGTTTCTTATGAGGTGATATCGGTATCTGAACTTTGTCTTCCTACTGTGGTGGCTGGTTCAAAGTTCCAACAACTCCCGGTTTCTCCCCTGTAAGTCACTCTGGCCAAGACGAGGTAGTTCCAACAATCCTCTCTGTTGGTTGACCTAGGATGGGTGCTTATGACTGGTCTGGTTTCACTACTACTCCTAGATTTTGTGTCGTTCCGTTAAATTCCATGGCTGCTTCAGTGCTTTCTAGTTGCACTTCCCGTTGGGTTTTCGCTTCCTTGTTCCGAGGCTCCTGCGCCGATGCTGGCGTATCCTCTTTGATGGCCTCTACTTGTGGCTTCTGAATCTCTTCCAGTATCAGTGTAGAGTTCATAGATATCATCTCTGGGGATGAGATCTCATCGATATCGACGATCTCAGACTGCTTCTTATTGTTTTCTTCCAGCGGTCCTCATCACCTAGTTTGAACCCTGGTCGATCTGGATGTCTGGCCTGTTTTTGCGGGCTTCGATGGTGCCATAGTGGTGAATGTCGAACATTTGATGAGTTCAAATGAATTTGGTGAGATCTGTGGTCTCACTTTGTTCGTTTTGGCTGCTATTTTTCTCTCTCTATTCTCCTTTCAAGAATAGACTAGTTGCTTCCATGCTCGCGTGTTGCATGGGCTTTCCATGAAGCTTGTCGAGGAAGATTCCTCCATTATGTGATTAATGCACCATAAATGTGGGTTCAATGAGTCTGTGGTGGTTTTGTACTTTCCATTACTCTTACTTTGCTGTTTCCAGTTGGTGTGTTTAATGTGATGTTCCATCAGTCCTTGCCGTGCTTTAATTTCTCTTAGTGTTGTTCTGTCATACTGCTTTTATCAACTTTTCATTTCCCGCTCATTTTTATTTGGTATGCAACCGTTGTCCTTGCCTTTGCTGCATTCATTTTTTGAACTTCATGTGGATTTTCTATCTCTTGCATGTTTCACACTTTTCAGTTTTTTTTTACAGCGCGGTGGGTGGTCGACTATCTTTTTACAGCTTTAGTCGGCTCCCGTTGATCTTTCCTCTGAGGTATGTAGCTGATAAATATATTAACTATACAACTCCTCCATATGTTACATATTTTACCTCGTATGGTCCTAACCAATGCATTCTCAACTTTCCTAGGTGCTGAAACAATTTGTTGTCATACAGAAATACTAGATCTCCTTCCTTGATCATCTTCTTCTTGATGTGTTGATCGTGACAATATTTTTTTCTGGCCTTCTGCACTTGTTGATGGAATCCTGCCAGGATTTGGTCTTCCTCCATTGACAATAGCTGATTCATTCTTTCTTGTATTGCACCTTGTTCGGTCATTTGTGTGATAGCTGCTACGCGTAAGATGGGTACTAAAAATTCTAATGACACTATTGCTTCTTGGCCATAGACTAGTTTTAATGGTGTGTGCCCTGTCAAATTTTTGCATGTCGTCCTATATGCCCATAATAATGTTGGTACTTTGAGTTCCCATTCATCTCTATTGATGTTACATATATTTGTTAGTGATTTCTCGAGAATTTTGTTGAAGGCTTCTACTGTGCCATTTGCCTATGGATGATATGGTGTGCTCTTGCATTGTGCAGATGGTGATGTTTAAGAAGTGCGTGCCTTGGTCTCTCATCAAAACTCTTGGGCACCTAAATCTGGTGATTACTTGTTCAAATAGGTAGTGTGTAGCTGTCTCTGCGCCGTAGTATTTTACTGGTGTGACTTTCACCCATCTTGTTAGGTATTCCGTCGTGGTGATGATGTATCTTTCCCCTATTCTTTTGGATGGTGGGTTAATTGGTCCAAAAATGTCTATTGCCCATTTATCAAATGCCTGTAATGTCACTTGTGGTCGTAATGGCATATCGTCCCTTCTGTTGGGTTTTCCTACCCTTTGACAGACATCACATCTCTGACAATACTCTTTTGAGTCTTTGTGGATTGTTGGCCTCCATAATCCTGCATGGAGTACCTTCTACGTGGTATCTTTTCCTGCATAATGCCATCATGCCATTCCCTCATGGGCTTCTGCTAAAATTGTTGGTCATTCATGCTCTAACACATACCTTCGCAAGATGCTATTCGCGCCCATCTTGTATAGATGTCCTGCGATCAGTTGATAGTCGATTGCGTGGACTATCGGGTTCTTCTTCTGTGAGGTGGTGTATTCTTGCGGCACTGTACCTGTGCTCAAGTACTCGATGATCTCTATGAAGTAGTCATCAACAATCTATACTGAGAATAATTGTGTATTCAGAAAGTTTTCTTCTAAGTTCGTGGGTTCTTTTACATTTGTGACCCGTGATAGGTGGTCAGGTCCTGCATTCAATTTTCTTGGTTTGACTATTACTTTGAAGTCAAATTATTGAAATAAAAATAACCATCGACAGATTCTTCCTCCCAACACTGGCTTGTTGACTAGGTATTTCAGGCTTGAGTGATCTGTAAACATCTTAAAATGTTTTCCCAATAGGTAATGTATGAACTTCTACAGTGCGTAAACCATAGCTAGGCCTTTTCTTTCTATCGTGTTATACTTATGTTCTGAGTCTGATAGTTTTCTGCTTGCAAATGCTATCGGGTGATCCAAGTCTCCTGCTCCTAGTTGCACTAAGATAGCTCCAAGTGCTATCGTTGATGCATCTACATGCACATGGAATGTCTTTTCCCAGTCTGGAAATACTAATATTGGTGCAGTAACCATCTTTTCCTTCAAAGTGTCCAAACCATATTGACATGCATTGTTCCATTGATATTTTGTATCTTTCCTTAGAAGCTTTTCCATTGGTTCTTTGATCTACACATAGCCTTTGATGAATTTTCTGTAGTATCCTGTGTGGCCTAACGTTGCTCTTAGATGGCAGATTGTTTTTGGTGATGGCAAGTTAACAATGACTGCGATCTTTGCCGGATCCACTAGTAAGCCTTGTTTTCATACTATGTGTCCCAACAGTATCCCAAACGATGTTCCAAATATGCATTTCTTGATATTCATTGATATCTGGCACTGTCTGCATCGTTCCAAAATTAGTCATAACACTTCCACATTGTGTTTCAACAGACTGTAAACTATCCAATCATCCAGGTATACTTCGATAAACTGATGGATGAATTCCTTAAATGCTGCGATGACCACTCCAGAGAATATGGCGGGTGCATTATTTAGTCCAAACAACATGACTATGTACTAATAAGATCCCCATTCCGTTGCAAACATGGTCTTGTGTCTATCCTCCTGGGCTATCTTAATTTGATGGTAGCTTGAGAATCCATCAGTGAATGAGTAATCTTCGTGTCCCCCCACATTCTCTAATACTTTCTCTGTAAATGGTGTAGGGAATGGGTCATGTATGCATGCATCATTCAACTTCCTCAAGTCGAAGAATATCATGATCCCTCTTCCTTGTTTCTTGTCCTGTACTACCATCAATCTTATCCATTCTGATTCTTCAACTGGTTCGATGATGTCGGCTTTGAGAATCCTATTGATCTCATCTTTAACTTTCTATTTATATATGGGGTTCAGTCTGTAAGGTCGTTGTTTAATAGGTATCGCGTCGGATATGAGTGGTATCTTCATTTCTCCTAATTCTCTGGCTATACCCTTCATCTCTGTAAATGTTGTCGAAAAAAGGTCGCTATATTTGCGCAACAATTCTGTGATGATTTCTAAGGTCTGCTCATCCCCATAATCTCCAATGCTGGTTATTTTGGGTTGCTCGACGGTTCTGATGTTAACCTTCTTTATCTTGATTGGCGCTGAAATGACTTTTGATTCTATGGGTGGTCCTTCCACATCTCTTTCACCTTTGACTTCTTCAATCTGAATATCACGCGGGTCATGTTCTTCTGGTGCTTCTTCCTATACATGGTTACATGACAATAGTTCCTTGACTGTCTACTTATTCCACTGCTGCTCTTCTGTAATAAGTTCTATTTCCAGCTCTTCAATGAATATTATTCCTTTGATTTGTTTCAGGGCCGCATCTATGTTGGGGTTCTCATGCTTGAATTAGAAAGTGGTGGTAAAGTTCTGTTGCAATGTCGTCCATGTTGTAGTTCCTTTGCAGAATTCCTGGTCTTTATAACAGTTCGCTGGCATGCCCTCTAAAGTGTGAATGAAGTGGTGAGGCAATTCCTCTGGTGGTGTCATTATCCATAGCGTTTTTCACTCCAAGTGTTTCGCTGGTGTCCCTAGTCCTTCATATTTATGCTATTTGTTATATGCCTATTCTTCGCCAAACTGTATGTGCAGTAATCACTTACATTGGTACCAGTTTGTGATAGTCTCCTTGTGTGTGCCCCACCATCTTGCGGGTGTGGCCTTGAGTGCTAAATCCAGTGCTAGTAGCCTCTGGTTCTCTAATACTTCATCTTCATATTGTGTCAAGAATGTTTCCAAATCATTTAGTCCATTGAAACTGGGTGGTTCTCTAATTTCCATGCCTATCCACCGTACTACGTGGTCTATTCTTGCACATCTTCTCGTGGATACTTCATGTAGTCTCTGCTGCCAATTTTCTAACTCGGTGTCTGAGTCTTTTGTACATGAAGTAATGCCCCGCCAACTGAGTACCCCGTTTGCAGTTGGGTTTATGCAATCCTCATCATGCGCGGTTGTTCTATACAACTGTACATTATCCTCTAAGTCCAGGCAAGTGGGTTCTATGAACCTCTCCCCTTCTGATGGATCTAGTGGTGCTATGACCCTGTAATATCCAGATTCAATTGTCATTTTCCTTGTTTTCAAGTTAATTATGGCATGGTTTTCAAATGCCCAATCCAAACCGAGTAATGTCGGGTACAATGTTGTGCCATCTACTATTTCAATGACTTCAAAGTCTTCTTTAGTGCGCACTCCATCAAGATCTACTGTTACTCCTTTTAGTCTACCTATTGGTAGGACTCTATGCTAGTTTTCTAGTTTTAATTGGACATTTGAGTATCCCAATGTTGGCTCTCCCATGCATTGCCAGGTCTTCTTGGGTAGCACATTCACTTTGGATCCTAGGTCTAGTATAATGTCTCCCATATTGAAATCCCCAATGTTAGCATTTATTCTAAATTTCGTACTTGTTCTTCTTCGGGTGTGTAGGTGATTGATGGTTTTTGGTTCTAGTTTTTCTTTCGTCTCACTGCTACATTTCTCTAGTATGTTTTGTAATATCTTCACAGATGAAGGATCACTTAATACTTTTACGCATGATTGCAAAAAACCTTTGATTGTACTTACTTGTACCTTGGGTTGCATTCTGTCGGTATGATCCAGCGATGGTGGCATCTCATATTCTGATATTTCCTTGATTGGTTGCACAGTTGAATTTGACGTTGTGTCCTCCTAAAATTCTTGTCTGGCTTCCCTAAAAGTCTCCTTTTCTTTAGGCACATCGAACTTCTTCTTGGGGTCAATGTTATTCTTTATCCATTGGTTTTGTGCTGGTTCTTTTCAAACTGCGTCATTTCCTGTTTTCATTCCTCCACGAGTAACTATGTTAATGTTTCGTCCGTCGTCCCTTGCTTTGGCTGAAATCCACTAAACATTCTGATTGTTTTGTTTCCTCTTTTCTTGAATATTTACTAGTAGTGTCAGACATTCCTCTGTATCGTGGTCTGATGCGCGACAATACATACAAGTCGCTGGCGGCAGTGGAAATTCCTGTGCATAATGTCATGGTTGCTGGAAATTGTGACATGTGACTGGTCCTCTACCACGTCCGAAACCTCCTCCTTGGTAGCCTACTCGATCACCTCTCGACGCGTTATACTGTGGTGATTGATTATACTACGTGATATTGTACTAGGGCTGTGCCGGTTTGTACTGTAGCTGCACGTTATTGTAGGGTTGCTGTGTATTATTATAATGCTGCTACGTAGTGTTGTATGGGGTTGGGGCTTGGTTGAACTGGGGCACTGCTTGCCCAGTCATCATTTTAGCCTGTACCCTGTATCCGTCTGATGTTCTTTCCCGCATCAGCTCCATATTTTTTGTTAAGATCCAAATACCTGAATACAAAAGCACCACAATAGATATACAAGAACAATATGCAAAATCTCCTTTATTACCATCAAACCCTTGAGGTAGGGCAACACCATACAATGGATCCTATTATGGAAGGGATCCTCTCCTATTCACTTACCTCTTTGAGGGGGCATCCTCCTATTGAGATACCACTCCAAATACAATATTTCTCTTCATGTCTCATTACATTGCTTGAATCCCTTTATATAGTGCTACCATCACCTAAGAACATTCTATAGGAGGAATCTTCTAGAAGTAGAAACTTCTAATAAGTCCTCTTACATTTATTATATCTAATTACCCATTTATTATATCTAACTACC
>ML799209.1:514558-530243 GCA_009831015.1 Picea engelmannii | reverse complement strand
GCCCTTCTAAATGTTGGTTATTTATAAGTGTGGTTTTTCTTTAAAATATAGTTATTGACATTTTAAAAATCTTGTTCCCTCAATTATTGTCATTTAATTATCGATATTTTATTGTTGCCCCTTGAATATTATGTTATGATTATTCTCATTATGATGTTACTTGTAACGTGAAATTATGGCATTATTATTGGAACTACGATCATAGAAGAAATCGGATAGTGAGCTCCTCATGTATATCTTGAAATGTTTTTACCCTGTAAGGTCATTGAGATTTTGTGGATGCAGCATGCATGAGGTACTGTAATTGTAAAATCGAGGTTCGGATATGTGAGATAGATGAAGGGTGTTTTATAATTCATGGTAGTGATATTGTAATTTCCTTGTTATTAACAACATATATGGCGTAATAACCTTGATTCAAGTACAATAGATTACTCAGAGCTAGTGAGGGAGGGTTGTTATTTGTTTAAATAATGTTAAATTTTGGGCTTGTTTTCGGAATCCTCTGGTCACGCGCCATTCGTAAGGCGCGTATTTTTTCTTCTCGTCTACGTTGTTCTTGTTGTATTCAGTTAGCTGCTTAGTGTGTTGTGTCGGGTGGGATGTAGACACCTCCATGTTCCTCAGAACAGTCGCCAGCCCTGAGACCTTAAATGGTTAAGGACGATGGGAAACCAGGCTTGAGCATTGCTTATGTGTCTTGGAGGTCCTAACCTTGCAGGGTAGGACGGGCGGGAGGTCAGTCGTAATTAGCGGTCAGTTTTACTTTTGTCGCTAAATGTTTATATTCGGCACCTTTGCCTATGGTCCTACATTGTTGTGGTTGCTCGTCATGTGCCTTTAGTCTTCTTGTGATGAACATTGTGGTTGCGTCTTGTCGGTTGTCCAGGGCATTGCACAGTTATGTGTGTTGTTACTTCTTCACGCGCGCCCACACCTTAAACACACAAAAAAAAATTTGCACCTGTTACTAGAATGGTTGTCCTAACGACGCAGGTTGTTACATATCCGATGGCAACTTTTATCGATGCGACGGTTTTTCTATATAAACAACGAAAAGATGTCGTCACCTATGGAAAGACAATTTCTATTGAGGCAATGATTTTGCTATATAAACAACGGAAATTTGTCATCGAATAGGCGACGACAACTTCTATTGATGCGTCAGTTTAGCTACATAAAAAACAAAAAGTTGTTGTCGAATAGGCGATGACAACTTCTATTGATGCGTCGATTTAGATACATAAATAACAAAAAGTTATCGTCGAATAAGCGACGACAAATTCTATTGATGCGGCGGTTCAGCTATATAAACAAAAAAATGTGGTGTCGAATATGCAATGAAAACTTCTATTGTTGCGTCGATTTAGCTACATAAACAACAAAAGGTTGTCATTGAATATGTGATGACTGCTTCTATTGATGCATTGGTTTAACTATAAAAGTTGTTGTCACAATTTAGACGAAAAGTTGGTTTGATATTGTTTTCCTATATCGTCTCTTGTGCGACGTTTGATCAAGTTCGTCGCAAATGCCACGTCACATAAACCGAAATTTTAGAGACTCCAAATTCGTCTCCATATCAATGACATAACGTCACAATAACATTGAAACAACTGTCACAAAATGGGCCAAATATGCTAGTGAGGTATGCCACTACCCAAAATATCTTACGAGCAGGATATTTCTGGCCTTCTTTGTTTAAAGACTGTATTATTGTCATCCATAAATGCCATGCTTGTCAAATGTACAATAACCAGATAAGATCTCATCCCGCTCCTTTACACCCTATAGTTTTCGTTGGTCCTTTAACAAAATGGGGCATTGACTTCATGACATGTAACCCTCACTTGGTCGGGGGGCATGGATACATCATCCGTGGATTATTTCACTAAATGGGCTGAGGCGATGCCTACATTTGATAATACCAAAAAAACTGTAGCCTTGTTCATATTCAATCATATCATCACTCGATTTGGAATCCCACAAGCTATCATCACTGACCATGGTAGCCATTTTTGAAATTTCATGATGTTCGAACTTACCGAAAATTTGGGTCTTCAACATGAAAACCCAAACCCCTATTATCCACAGGCCAATGTCCAGGTTGAAGTGATAAACAAATTTCTTATTACTATGCTTCGATGGATAATAGGAATTCACAAGACAAGTTGGCACACGATGTTTTTTTCAGCGTTATGGGCCTATCGGACATCCATGAAGTCTGCCACAGGATTTACGCCTTTACAATTAGTGTATGGTGTCGAATTTGTCTTGCCGATTGAATGTGAGATACCATATTTGAAGCTAGTCATTGAACTTCTTCCCAACACCTCTGCCAAATAAGAAAATCTATTGTACTTGATGCAATTAGATGAAACTCGTCATGATGCCACCCTGGTTATTGAAACTCGGAAAAAACGCGTCAAAGCCCAATACAAGAAACATGTCAAGCCACATGTTTTCTATGAAGGTGATCTGGTTCTCCTCTACGAACAAGATCGTGATTTACTAGGGGCCGAAAAATTCGAGGCTATGTGGTGAGGTCCTTATATTGATAAACGAGTATTTGAGAAGGGATCTTATGAGTTAGTGGATTATGACGACATTCCTTTGAGTGAACCCAGAATGGGATTTACTTGAAGAAGTATTATGCTTAGGTTATCTTTTCATGAGTGCTTGTATTTTTATTGTATCATACTCTTGTGTGCCACTTTTGTGTGCTTTTTTGTTATGCTTGGTTTCCAGATGTCGGTGTCTTCGCTACCCTACATTGGCTTCATCGATGGCGCTAGTCGCAGTACTCAGAACTTAGCATCTGCTACTTGGGCAATCTATGCACCTATGAATGAATTCTCAGTCTACATGGTGTCTGCCTTGGTCGTGCAACTAACAATATCATGGAACATAGTGCATTCATCGAATTGTTGACTGACACTATTTCACTTGAAATTCGTCATCTTGTTGTATGACTTGATTCACAGTTAGTATTACTATAGTTGAGTAATGTCTATGCTATCCAAAGTTCTACTTTGTTAAGGGTATATTTATGAATTCTCCTCTTGGAACGTCATTTTGATTACATTGAATATCAACACATTCTTATATGTCTAAATACATTAACAGATGCATTAGCTAATTATGTGTTAGACAGACATTTGAGACATTTATAAATCTAATCACATTTTGTATATAAAGCAAGTAAGATGGTAGAAGTCTCATGTATATATAACGATAAAAAAATTTACAAAAAAAAATGTTTTGTCTAAAGACCAAAATATAAAAAATGTGAAGCATGTGAATTCATATACAAAATAGCATCAAGGATGTTGCTCATGATAACACACAACTGCTTGTGCCACCCTACGGAGTAGTCGACTAAGAGAACCAAATACACCCACGGTATGGCGCTGGTAACATCTTGAGATCTCATCGATAGAGATATCCGTTGTCAACCCCTCCAGGTTATGCTCGATCACCTTATAATCAACGGAAACCAATCCTGCTACCTTGATTGCTTCCCCTCGTCTATGGATGGGGGATGTACCTAGAGGTTGGTGCGGTCCTACATCTGCGTTGTCAAAGGGTTTTTGATTAGTCATCAGATTAAAACCATAAAAAACATTTCATATTTCAAAATCTACAAAAACATTATAAAAAGTAAAATGTGCTTCTTACCTAAGTTCCCCCATTGAGAACCTTCGGGAAGAACCAATTCTGGGTCACCTCTGAAATCCAAGCCAACATACGCATAGTCATCTACCATAAGTAGTTGGGGCCTCAACTAATCAAAAAACATGTCATTATATTTGACGATAGGGCCCATCACGTGTCGAGCCATGAGGTCAAACCATATTTTCATCCTTGGATCCTATTGCAATATCCCCCACCTATTGAATAAGAGGTTTGGAAGACGTAGTGGTCTAGGTGTCCCCACTAGGCCATAGTCTCACACTGAGGGGAAAGGTCAACTAGACTAAAGTTATATTTTTTAAGGACTTGAGAAAGAAATAGGTTAAAAGGAGTAAAAGATAACTCAACAGAAGAATAGAAGTTAACCCTGGAAGTTAACCTAACTCAACAGAGACTTAGAAGGAAAAGTATAAGTAAGAGGTTGGGGAGCACCTTTGGGGCAGGTGGATTTTGGTACATTTCTTGTTAGTGCTCTTGAGCATTCAGTTTGAGGGTTTACTGTACAAACCCTTGTGAGCAACTCAGTGGTGAAATATCCACTCACCTTGTTCCACGACTTGGTCTCGGGGATGAAATATTCCTCCACACCATTCTACTTTTAGCATATCTCCTTCTAGAGCTTCAAAAGACATTAGGGTTGTATTGTTGGGGAATTTCTAGCAAGGGCGCACCATACCACTGAGGAGGGTTCGATTGAGCTATTCAGGAGGGCACAACTCTCTTAGAAGATTCTGCAGTTGGAGAGGTTTGCCTTGGGTGTTGGATTTGAAACTTCAGGAGGAAGATCCCACTGCCTTGATCTATTACTTGATCGAGTTTGGGTTCATTTGGAGCATTCTACCATCAGGGATGAATCATCAAGGGCTTCAATATCCACTTGGAGCGTGGCACTCTCTAGTTGGAGGGTTTGACATTCAGATCTGCTTGGTACTGGTATTCATTACTTATTCATCCTTTAGAGGCTTCTTTTGTATTGTCGGGAACATTTTGTAGTAGCTCATATCTATTGTTTGTACGACCATCTGAGGTTTATGCCAGATTGGCCATCTATTGTATTGATCCTACATTGCTTAAAATAAAAGGGTCAGATCCTTGCTTGTTCTTTTATATCTTGAAGGTATGATGATCTTCATGTGTTGAATGAATCTTGTATGCACTTAATAACTCAATAAACACCTGCATATAAACAAACCAGTGGTAGTTAGTGATTCCAAGCCAGAATTGGGCTTGGGATCATTACAGTGGTATTAGAGATTCGATCCCCCCAAACCTGTGGAAGGATCAGTGCATACAGAGGTACAGTGGTGCTCTCATGGGTAGAAGGACGAAACTAAGCAATGAAATAGAGGCCGAAATGGAAGGGTCTGGGGATGACCATGAGTCTCTAGGCTTGGCTCGCATAGCAACAGAATTTTACAAGTTCCAACAATCCGTCAACCATATGGAAAGCACATTAGTTTGACACTTGGATGAGTACCATGAAACCAGCATAAGGGGACAGGCCAAACTCTCTGAAACTTTGAAGAGGGTTGACGAAAACCCGCAGATAATGAACAAGAATCAATCCAAGCTAAATGAACTTCTAACACAAGTGACTCATCAAGGGACAAACCCGGATACATATGGGAACAAGGAGGCTGGTGGATCTGGTGAAATCCATGAGGAGATCAGATATAATCCAGAGAAAGTAGTTAGATCCGAAGGAAGTCTAGACGGAGACACGGCCTAGGGTCAGATGAATAGCAGGGTCAATCAGAGATGATATATACCTGTGTTCACAGATGATCAGCTTGGTTGACATTCAGGTAGAAAGGCTAACCCTAGACCTTACATGCCCACATTCACAGATGAACAAGGGCAACAGGAACAGGTAGAAGAATTTGTGGAACAAATGGAAAGGAGTGCCAAAGAGTACTATAGTTTGGATATGAAGGTCCAAAGATAGATGTCCCTAGATCAGTATTGCCAACTCAGGTTCAGAAATCAACCTAGGACAAACCACAGGGGTAGTTTTGAGTTTGAACGTAGAGAAGGGAAGATAGAAATTCCATACTTTGATGGTACGACCAAGATGACGACACAGTCTTGGGTACAAAAGCTGGATACCTATTTACAACTCAACCCCATGAAGGAGATAGAGGCCATCAAGTTTGCCACTATGTATTTGGATGGCAAGGCTCATGATTGGTGGTATCATAGACTCACCACACTTGGCCACAATCAGATAATGTCCTATACAGAATTCACTCAGAGGCTCATTGATAGATTTGATCAAGGAGATCCTGAGCTGCATTTCCAGGAGCTCACCCAACTCAAGCAAACAAGTACGACTGAAGTATATATTGATGAATTCCAGAGGTTTGCAGTTATGGTACAAGATATGCCCCCGACCAGGCTCATGATGCTTTTCACAGAAGGATTGACAGAACCCTTGAAGGGTTGGGTAAAGGCCTTCAAACCCAACAACCTACAGGAGGCCATTTGGAAGATGAGGGATTTGGGTCTAGCTGCTAGACCTAAATTCATACCCAGACCACCCCTTAATAGTGGAGGAAGAGATCAAAGACTGCCAATGAATCAAGGAGGATGGGACCCTAAAGGTTTTGACAAGGGTCATGGAAGGATAGATGACAACACCAGGAGGGAACTGAGGAGGAAGCAACTATGCTTCACTTGCAAGGAACAGTGGAACCCATCACATAAGTGTATGGGACATGGCCAGGTACACTATATAGAGGTTACCTTGGACAATGAAGAGGAGGAATACTATGGACAGATACAAAACATTGAGGCTGAAACTTCAGATACAATAGAAGAGGAGATTCCAAAACTATACAGTGCGACTGGAGAGAAGGCCACCTTGGCATCTATCAGCGGGGTATCCAAATTCAACACCTTCAGGATGAGAGGGGTATTGCAGGGATAGAGAGTTTTGGTTCTGATTGATGGAGGAGCTTCCCACAATTTCATTGATGCAGCATTACTGGAGAGGAGGCACATACGTACCGTAGAGTTTGAAGGATTCAAAGTGGAAGTAGCAGGCGGTAGTACTATGCCCTAGGACAGATACATCCCAGGTATGAAGCTCACCTTAGGAAGGCATGAGCTAGTTCAGGATGCTTATGTGATGGATCTTCCCGACACCAACATCATCCTAGGGGTGCAGTGGCTCAACACTTTAGGGCCTATCACCACCAATTACAAGACCATGGAAATGTCCTTTGTAGAGGAAGGAGGATGAAAGGTTGTGCTTAGAGGCATGACAGGTAACTCTGCCCAAGTGGTCACGTCTAATAGGATGGAAGCCATCTTTAGAAGGGAAGAAATTGTATATGCGGCAGAATGTAAAATCTCAACCCAGGTGGATGAGAAGGGAAAGGTTCACTACACCCCTGATATTAAAAAGATCCTAGATAGGCACCATAAGGTGTTTGGGTCAATTCCTCTAGGTGTGTCACCCGACAGGGGGTTTGAGCACATCATTGAGCTAGAATCAGGGGATAAACCAGTTATCACCACACCCTATAGGCATCCCAAGAAGTATAAATATGAGATAGAAAAGGCCATCAAAGAACTTCTAGACATGGGACACATTAGGCCAATTTCAAGCCCGTTTGCTTCTTCAGTAGTTTTGGTCAAGAAGAAGGATGGAACGATGAGAATGTGCATTGACTTCTAGGCTTTGAATAAAAAGACGATAAAAAATAGGTACCCTAGAATTACTAGATGAGTTGCATGGAGCTATCTATTTCACAAAAATTGACCTTCGTTCAAGCTACCATCAAATCAAGATGAGGGAGGAGGACATCTCGAAAACGGCCTTCAGGTGTCACTACGGCCATTACGAGTTTTTGGTGATGCAATTTGGGCTAACCAACTCCCTATCCACATTTTAGTCTTGCATGAACCATGTGTTCAACAAACAGCTGAGGAAACACTTGTTAGTATTCTTTGATGATTTGCTCATTTACAACAAGACATGGGAGGAACACCTTCGACATGTGGACCAAATCCTGTCAATCATGGAAGAACAATCACTATACGCCAAGGAATCCAAGTGTGAGTTTGGGATGACAGAGGTGCTATACTTGGGACACATCATAGGGGGAAAATGGGTACAGGTACACTAGGAGAAGATAACAGCCATTAGGGAATGGCCGACTCCGAAGACACTCAAAAAATCCTATGCACATACTACAGGAAGTTTATCAAAGGGTTTTCTCAACTGTGCACACCCTTGACTGACCTGACCAAGAAAGGGTCATTCAAATGGAATGAAGAGGCCCAAGCCACGATGGAAAGGATGAAAGAGGTCATGAGCACCTGCCCAGTCCTATCTCTCCCAGATTTCGGCGTACCCTTCACCTTGGAGTGTGATGCCTCAGGGGAAGGTATAGGGGTTGTGTTGATGTAGAATAGGCACCCCCTTGCCTATGAAAGCCGAAAACTCAGGGGTCTTGAACTACTTTACAACATTTACGACAAAGAAATGTTGGCTATAATGGATGCACTAGCCAAATTCAAGAAATATTTGGTAGGCGCAAGGTTTGTGGTCAAATCAGACCATAACAGTCTTAAATATCTATTGGAGCAAATGGATTTGAATGAACGACAACAAAAATGGGTAAGAAAAATACAAGCCTACGACTTTGAGATTGAATTCGTCAAAGGGAAGAACAATGCAGTAGTAGATGCATTATCTAGGAGTCCATCCATTTTTTCCATGTCTGGTCTGTCAGTTGACTGGAAGGATCACTTGATAGTGGAATATGCAAAGGATCAGTTCACTTGTCAACTTTTGGATAGACAAATATAGGATGAAAACTTCAGGGTCATAAAGGACCTCATTTATTACAAAGGTCAAATTTTCTTAGTTCCCGGATCATCTCTCAAAGACAAGATACTGCATGCCTGTCATAACTCACCAGTAGAAGGACATCAGGGCATCAGTAAGACGTACCAGCAGGTGAGGGAGAGGTTTGCATGGAATGGCCTAAAGGAAGATGTGATTAAACATGTCAAGGAATGCACTACATGTCAAGAAAACAAGGATGAGCACACGCACCCTGCAAGAATGTTGCAACCCCTACCTATTCCAGAGCACAAATGGGAAAGTATATCCATGGATTTCATCACCAGTTTGCCCAGGGAACAGGGGAAATATTGTATTTTCATAGTAGTAGACAGATTGGTGAAATTTTCACACTTCTTCTCCATATCCACTGACTTCAGCGCAACACAGGTAGCTGAATTATTTTTTAGAGAGGTGTTCAGATTACACAACCTACCCAAGACCATTATCAGTGACAGGGACAACAGATTCATGAGCACATTTTGTCAGGAGTTGTTCATATTAGTGGGTACGACATTAACTCCTAGTACCAGCTATCACCGTCAGACGGATGTCTAGACGGAAATATTCAAGAAATGGGTGGAAGGCTACCTCAGAAATTACATAGCCGGACAATAGAAAGCATGGATCCGATGGTTGCACTTGGGAGAATATTGTTACAACACCACCCATCATGTATCCATAGGGATGACACCATTCAGGGCTTTATATAGCTATGATCCCCTTTCCTTTATGGAGATTTCCTTTGAGGACAGCAGGGCACCAATGGTACAGGATTGGGTACAACAGAGCCTAGACATTCTCTGGGAGTTAAAGGATCATTTATAGAGAGCCCAGAACCAACAGAAGGTCTAGGAAGACGAACGTAGAGTGGAGCATACTTTTGAAGTGGGTGACTTGGTTTATTTAAATCTCCAACCTTACTGGTAGGCTTCAATTAAAAGAAGTGGAGCAAAAAAACTATAGCCACGTTTCTTTGGGCCTTACAGAATCAACAGAAAGATAGGGGCCATGGCTTATGAGTTAGAACTTCCACCAGGCAGTCGAATACACAATGTCTTTCATGTATCCTGCTTGAAGAGGGCTATCGGCCAACACTTCCACCCCATTGAGGTACTACCTCCCATGGACGAAGAAGGTCAGTTAGTGTTGGTTCCAGAAGAGATATTGGAGGTTCGATAAAAGAGGCTCCGGAAAAGAAGCATTAAGGAGTATCTGATCAGGTGGAAAGACTTTCCCATTGAGGATGCCACATGGGAGAATGAACAGATGGTATAAGAAGCAGGTTTGGAATTGCTTGAGGACAAGGAATTTCAAGCAGGGGAGACTGTAATGTCCCCCACCTCTTGAAGAAGAGGTTTGGAAGACGTAGTGGTCTAGGTGTCCCCACTAGGCCATAGTCTCACATTGAGGGGAAAGGTCAACTAGACTAAAGTTATATTTTTTAAGGACTTGAGAAAGAAATAGGTTAAAAGGAGTAAAATATAACTCAACAGAAGAATAGAAGTTAACCCTGGAAGTTAACCTAACTCAACAGAGACTTAGAAGGAAAAGTATAAGTAAGAGGCTGGGGAGCACCTTTGGGGCAGGTGGATTTTGGTACATTTCTTGTTAGTGCTCTTGAACATTCAGTTTGAGGGTTTGCCGTACAAACCCTTGTGAGCAACTCAGTGGTGAAATATCCACTCACCTTGTTCCACAGCTTGGTCTCAGGGATGAAATATTCCTCCACACCATTCTACTTTCAGCATATCTCCTTCTATAGCTTCAGAAGACATCAGGGTCGTACTGTTGGGGAATTTCCAGCAAGGGCGCACCATGCCACTGAGGAGGGTTTGATTGAGCTATTCAGGAGGGCGCAACTCTCTTAGAAGATTCTGCAGTTGGAGAGGTTTGCCTTGGGTATTGGATTTGAAACTTCAGGAGGAAGATCCCACTGCCCCGATCTATTACTTGATCGAGTTTGGGTTCATTTGGATCATTCTACTATCAAGGCCAAATCATCCAGGGATTCAATCTCCACTTGGAGCGTGGCACTCTCTAGTTGGAGGGTTTGACATTCAGGTCTGCTTGGTACTGGTATTCATTACTTATTTAGCCTTTAGAGGCTTCTTTTGTATTGTCGGGAGCATTTTGTAGCAGCTCATATCTGTTGTTTGTATGACCATCTGAGGTTTATGCCAGATCGACCATATATTGTATTGATCCTACATTGCTTAAAATAAAAGGGTCAGATCCTTGCTTGTGCTTCTATATATTGAAGGTATGATGATCTTCATGTGTTGAATGAATCTTGTATGCATTTAATAACTCAATAAACACCTGCATATCGAAAAACCAGTGGTAGTTAGTGATTCCAAGCCAAAATTGGTCTTGGGGTCATTACACCTGTGGGGTCGCGAGGCCCCACTCTACCTATAAGCGTAGGAGTGGAACCCTCTCCAAGAAGAAGGACACTAAAATGGATCTGTACCTAAATTGTTTCAAGTCACCTTTCTTACACTTTGCCAATTGTTTCTTCATACTGTGAAGAACCCCATAACACCAGTTAAATACCTGGGGCTCCATGCACTCCAGTACATACTGGAAGTAACTTTGGAGGGCCATACGAGGAGATGCATTGTCTGCCATATCTGAGATAGTGAAAAGTATAGTCCGAAGGGGTAAATCCCAAACATCCCTAATGGAAACCTTGCCACTACATCTCTCGGCCTCTAGATCAAAATACCAACGGACATACTCACTCATTGGTAGACCACCACCCCTGCTACCTGTCAATGTCACACGGGATCCACGGCGTGATAATCCCGTCAAAAAATAGATATCCTCAATATCTAGAGAGAGTATGTGGGCTCCCACATGGAATACCTGTTGATCCACATCCCACATTTGGACTAAATACTCAAGCAACCTCAGTTGGGCCCTCATGCCCCGGATCTTGAAGAAATTCAGGAGTCCACATTGTCAAAGGGAATTAACTCTGCTCGGGTCATTCTCAGTGAGGTAATCATCGTCCTCGTGTTCTCTCTCACTCCACTCCAACATTCTGAAGGTCAAAACCTGCATTGGAGCCATTAGGAGAAGTCAACATCTTTATTTTTCTTCCTTGGAAATGTTTTATCGGTTAAACATACATAAGAATTTTTTACTTGTGCACGATGCAGGGAAGGTTTTGCACAGTGCGAAATCGTCGTAGGTCAACCATAAGGTTGCCTACAGAAACCTGTGGTTTCTACATGGCACGATATAATCCACCTACGGTGATCCCTACGTGCACTTACCCTCATAAAATCCGACTCAAAAACTACTTTTAACCGGTAAAAGCAAAAATTAATCCATGGAAAAGGAAGAGGACAATAATATTACCTTTTTATCGGAAGCCGTTCGTCGAATGGTTTCTTGTGCCTCCGACAATCCACAGTGGAATTTTGAGGTGAAATGAGGGTTTTTGAACCAGTTTTGGGTAAAATGACAATGGAATGGTAAAAATACATGTTTACCCCTATTTATTAACTTGTTTACTTTTCCATTGATATTTTATATTATTTTATGCATTTTTACCTAAAACCTAATGTTCTAATGGTATTGGGAGTGTTGTAATTTTTTTTCGGATGAAGGATATAGGATCCTAAATGATGGAATACAGATACATTTCTTAATTTGGTTTTACATTTGTCACATGAACAAATAATTTTTAGGTTTTTTAGGAAAAACCTCAAGCTCAGTCTTTGTTCGTTCTTGTGTTCGTAAATCAATGAGAATGCAACAGAGTATACTTTTGTCATCTTTTTGTACTCGTCATGGTAACACGAAAAATGAAACTTATGGAGTATCCTTTAAGCTCTTTTCACACTCCGTAAAACAGAAAAGATTGTCGAGCGACCTTGTTCTTATCACACTCGTAAAAGTATTTGAAGAAAAAGTTTGATGGGCGGTAGGTTATCACTTTTTCGGTCTCATCAAAATAATTTACAAAAAAGGAACTGAGAGAGTTCTCTTTAAGTGTTTTTCAGACTCTCTAAATATGAAAAACCCCTAAGTTTTCTCTCTTTGGACTCATTAAACAAACATCGAAAGACCTATATGGAACCAAACCACTCCTTCTTAGGGTCCTTTAAACCTACTCCGAGGGACTCATCCGAAGGATGAGTTTACATCAACAAGAATATGTTATCCTCCTCAAGCTTACGTAAAAATAAAGAGGTACTCGCCAGAAATGGTGGGGGAAATTTTGGGAAAGAAATGTGTCTCTGTATTTGTGTTAGTGGCAGTAATAGTCACTCTTGAACATGACACCCCCTTTATCATTATATCCAGGTTGGGAAATCCATTTGTCTCTCATCTGGCCTTCCACAAGTTCATATATTGGGTCGTCCTTGAGTCAATGCTGCCAATACCATTGTCGTGTCGTTCATATGTTCAGGAGAATTCCAACCATAAACAAGCCCTCTATCGAGTCATCCATCTGCAGTTATCAATTCCTACCATGTTGGACTTCCCTATGTCAGTTCAAATCATTTTCATACTTTGATCTACCCTAAATCTCTTACTTATTTTGTTTCATTGGTGGCGGATACATCAACGCCCTCCTGTGATGAGTCTTTTCATGTCGACTTCAACTCATCATCTGGGAGAGAGACTTAGAAATCATTTAGTACCTTAGAGCCTGCATGCCTCAATGGCAAGTTTCTTCACTTTCGACAGTGGGTTCACATCATTGGTCCTTGATCAAGAGATTCCATCGAGTGTTCGACTTCATCTCATTTATTCACATTCATTGGATTGTACTGAGGTACCTTGGGAGTCATTGACATCAATGGTGATTTCCCTCACACTTATTAATGGTTTTCATCAATGGCCGATAACCAAGTGGTTTCTACCATGTTCGACTTCAACACCTGTAATCGCATGGCTAGATTCATACTTACGGATGACATGATTGAAGATCCTGGATATCATCATCTTGGTTCAGGTTACGATGGATTATTTATGATTTGTATTGACACATAGATCCACTTTGTATGTCTCGTGGCTATGTCCGAATTTGAGTTGTCTAGAACATAGATCCACAATGTATTCTTGGTGGCTATGTAGAATCTTGGTGACATGGATCCGTAGTGTATGATTGGTGGCCATGACTAACATTTATGATTTAAATCACTTGTAGTCTGAGAATGGGAATGCCTACCTCAGAAATGGTATAATATTGTGCAGATGCTTGGTTGTTTGTAGGTTCCCAATTGGTGTGCCCCTTGTTTCCAACACACACACACATTTTACAAAGTATTTCGGTTGTCATGAGTTCCAGCCTCATACTTTGGAGGGCATTCTGTTATGTCAAAAAATAAAAAAACACGTCATTATATTTTACAATAGAGCCCATCACGTGTTGAGCCATGAGGTCAAACCATCTTTTCATCCTTGGATCCTGTGGGGCCGAGAGGCCCCACTCTACCTGTAAGCACAAGTGTGGAACCCTCTCCAAGAAGAAGGACACTAAAATGGATCCGAACCTGAATTGTTTCAGGTCACCTTTCTTACACTTTGTCAATTTTTTCTTCATACTGCGAAGAACCCCGTCACACCAGTTAAATACCTGGGGCTCCATACACTCCACTGCATACTGGAAGTAACTCTTGAGGGACATATGAGGAGATGCATTTCCTTCCATATGTGAGATAGTGAAAAGGATAGTCCAAAGGGGTAAATACAGAACATCCCTAATGGAAACCTTGCCACTACATCTCTCAGCCTCTGGATCACAATATTGGTGGACATACTCACTCATTGGTAGACCACCACCCCTGCTACCTCTCAATGTCACACGGGATCCACAACGTGATAATCCTGTCAAAAAATAGATATCCTTGATATCTAGAGAGAGTATGTGGGCTCCCACACAGAATACTTACTGATCCACATCCCACATGTGGACTAAATACTCAAGCTATTGGAAATATTGTCATTGATGGCAAGGGATGAGGAAAAGGAAGAAGAAGAGTTTTTATGTAAGAAATTCAGTGTATGGTTGAGTTTTGGATAGGTGCATATGTTCACTGAAGCAGGTCGCCGACAACCGTCAGATCTGCAGAAGATGTGGGGAGATACGCCATCGGGAGATCGAAGTTCTCAAGGTCATGAGAACCGGGACATTGAAAGCCTCGAAATCCCGACATAATCGGGACCGTCCATTTGGAAGGACGCATGGCAGCGATCGAACGCCACCGGGAGAAGCTCACCAGAAGATTTCATCGGAGAATCGGGAATCGGAGTTTCGCGAGTCCCGTGAACAATTGCATCACATATCGCGAAATCGCGATACGCGATTTCTCGATAAGGCAGATAGCGTGTGGGCCACCCTGGAGGACAGGTGGCAGGTCAAAGGTCGGAAACCGTCAGAGGACCAACGTATCGGGAATCGACAAACTGATATTCCCGTGGATGGAGGATCGGGGAAATCCCTAGAGGAAACCCCGACGCGGAATCTAAACCGTCCATTCAGTGGGACGCGTGTTAGGAGTACGAAGGAAGTCGGGGATCGGCAAATCGTGAACTCAAGAGGCAAAGAAACCAATGCCGATTTCGCGATATGCGATATCGTGACTCAATCACACCCGTTGATTAAAGAAATGATCTGGACCGTTGATATGACCTCTCACGGAGTTTTGGGGATCATGATTTGTAAGTGACAGAACCTTGAACATAAGGAATGCCGAAACCCAATTTAAAAAAGGGCGCGCGTAGGTTTAATTCAAATTTTAAAAGGACCCGATTTCCCCCGAGAAATAAATATGGGACCCGATGAGCGTTGAATGGTTCTTTGACCCATAGGCTTAAGAAGGGGTCGATGCCCCTCTCTACAGTTGATCCGAAAGAAAAGCAGGGCGGTAAGGACAGTGATAGGTTGCAGGAGTCCTTTTTGGAGGACGTGGAGGCCATTTTCTGACAGTAGGCACATCTACAGGTCGCTGAGGTCATTTGTGCAGGCTGCAGAAAAGGTTTGAGGTGGGAGGAACCTCATTGTAGCAGTTGGGTGGCAGATCTACATCAACAAAGAGTTCTATGTAGACACATATGAATCTGGGTAAGTTACTATAGATCTGAACTACTCTGCAACACTTATTATTACTGATCAATAAA
>ML799209.1:475742-511290 GCA_009831015.1 Picea engelmannii | reverse complement strand
CATAAAAAGACAGTTTTCTGTAGCAGGCACTCCACAACAAAATGGTGTTGCAGAAAGAATGAATAGAACAATTCAACAAATGGCTAGAGCTATGCTTGATGATTCTGGAACACCTGATACATTTTGGGGAGAAGCAGCACATATAGCAGCAAATATTCTCAATAAAGCACATGTTCGTGCAAACAGTAATAAAACTCCTTATGAACTATGGTATGGAAAACCTCCCACTGTAAAACATTTTAGAGTCTTTGGAAGCAAATTCTTTATCAAAAATAATGATGAAAAACTTGGGAAATTTGAACCAAGAGAAGATGAGGGAATATTTCTTGGTTACTCCTCTAGGATTAAAGCATATAAATGTTACAATGAAAGGCTTTGGAAGATTGTTGAATGTATTGATGTTGTTATTAATGAGTCTCCTGCAGTTCCAAGAGAAGAAAAACAAACAACTGTTGAGGAAGATGATGACATATATCATTCTACATCAAATAGGAATGATATAGACAGTGAACCTAATGAAGAACCCAAAGAGGATTTATTTGAAAAGGCTCCATCCAGATATGTTCAAAAGAATCATCCAGAATCTCAAATTTTGGGAGATAAGGGATCAAGTGTACAAACAAGAAGGAGTCTTGTAGGATATTCTAGCTATCTGGCATTTCTATCCACTGTTAAACCTCACAATGTCAATCAAGCTAGCAAAGATGAATGTTGGATTCAAGCCATGAATGAAGAACTTGATCAAATCGAAACGAATCACACTTGGGAATTAGTACCAAGACCTCACGACAAAAAATGTCATTGGAACTAAATGGATATTCAAAAACAAGCTAAATGAGAATGGGGAGGTTATAAGCAATAAAGCCAGACTTGTTTGCAAGGGGTATGCTCAGCAAGAAGGTATAGACTTTGAAGAAACCTTTGCTCATGTAGCTAGACTTGAAGCCATAAGAATGTTTCTTGCCTTTTCAAGCTTCCAACAAATCAAAGTTCATCAAATGGATGTTAAATCTGCTTTTCTCAATGGTGATCTAGAAGAAGAAGTTTATATAGAACAACCAGAAGGTTTCATCTTTGGAAATGATGAAAAACTTGTTTGTAGACTTAAAAAGGCTCTATATGGTCTCAAACAAGCTCCAAGGGCATGGTACTATCGTCTTGACAAATATCTCTATCAACAAGGATTCTCAAAAGGATATGAAAATAGCAACTTATACACAAAAACTGAAAATGAAAAACTACTAATTGTAGTTGTATATGTTGATGATATCATTTTTGGAAGTAATGAAGAATCTATGAGTCAGAAATTTGCTTCTGATATGCAGCAAGAATTTGAAATGTCTTTACTTGGGGAACTAACATTCTTTCTTGGATTACAAATGCAACAAGCAACAGATGGCATTTTCCTATCACAAACAAAATACCTTGAGCAAATCCTTAAGAAGTATGGCATGGAAGATTGAAAACCTGTAAGTACACCAATGATAACTGGATGTAATCTCAGTTCTAATGATGATTCTCCCACGATGAATCATCGCGAATACATATCTATGATAGGAAGTCTACTTTATCTCACTGGGACAAGACCATACATTATGCATGCAGTTGGGATTGTAGGACGATTTCAAGCCAATCCAAGAGAGTCTAACCTTCAGGCTGTGAAAAGAATATTCAAATATCTACAAGAAACTCAAGATTTTGGACTATGGTATCCAAATAATGTTGATCTTACTCTTCATGCATACACTAATGCAGATTAGGCTGGAAGTGTTGATGATCGCAAAAGCACTAGTGGTGGTGCATTCTACATGGGGCCCCAGTTAGTATCTTGGTTTAGTAAGAAACAAAGTTCCATTGCCTTATCTACAGCAGAAGCATAATACGTGGCTGCAGCATCATGTTGCACTCAACTTCTTTGGATGATGAAAACCCTTCAAGACTTTCAAATCAAATGTTCACCCCCTGTCTCTATTATGTGTGATAATACAAGTGCCATTAGTATCTCAAAGAATCTTGTTATGCATTCCAAGACCAAGCACATTCCCATCAAATATCACTTCTTACGAGAACAAGTGCTTGAGAAAAAGGTGAAATTGGAGTATGTTTCCTCCAAAGAACAAGTTGTTGATATATTTACCAAACCTCTACCCAGAGAAGCGTTCGAATATCTCCGACAAAAACTGGGGTAGTCTCTGCCATGCAGAGGATCAGGTCTACTTAAATACAGAAGCCTCAATTGGTTGAAAGGTGTTGATGAGCATCTCTAAATGCTATGGCTAAGGGGGAGCCTTGGTCATATGAAGATGCAGCATGATCTCAGGGGGAGCATGGCATTGTCCACTCTTTGCCATTGATGTCAAAGGGGGAGGAAAACGACAGAGAGGACGAGTATTGCCATCAATGACAAAGGGGGAGATTGTTGGAAATATTGTCATTGATGGAAAAGGATGAGGAAAAGGAAGAAGAAGAGTTTTTATGTAAGAAATTCAGTGTATGGTTGAGTTTTGGATAGGCACATATGTTCGCTGAAGCGGGTCATCGACAGCCATCAGATCTGCAGAAGCTGCGGGGAGATACGCCATCGGGAGATCGGAGTTCTCAAGGTCATGAGAACTGGGACATTGAAAGTCTCGAAATCCCGACATAATCGGGACCGTTCATTTGGAAGGACGTGTGGCTGTGAACGGACGCCACCGGGAGAAGCTCGCGAGAAGATTTCATCGGAGAATCGGGAATTGGAGTTTCGCGAGTCCCGTGAACAATTGCATCACATATCGCGAAATCGCGATATGCGATTTCCCGATAAGGCAGATAGCATGTGGGCCACCCTGGAGGACAGGTGGCAGGTCAAAGGTCGGAAACCGTCGGAGGACCAGCGTATCAGGAATCGACAAACCGGTATTCCCGTGGACGGAGGATCGGGGAAATCCCTAGAGGAAACCCCGACACAGAATCTGAACCATCCATTCGGTGGGACACGTGTCAGGAGTACGGAGGAAGTCGGGGATCGGCAAATTGTGAACTCAAGAGGCAAAGAAACCAATGTCGATTTCACGATATGCGATATCGCGACTCAATCACAGCCATTGATTAAAGAAATGATCTGGACCGTTGATATGACCTCTCATGGAGTTTCGGGGATCGGGATTTGTAAGTGACAAAACCTTGAACATAAGGAATGTCGAAACCCGATTTAAAAAAGGGTGCATGTAGGTTTAATTCAAATTTTAAAAGGACCCGATTTCCCCCGAGAAATAAATATGGGACCCGATGAGCGTTGAACAGTTCTTTGACCCATGGGATTAATAAGGGGTCGATGCCCCTCTCTACAGTTGATCCGAAAGAAAAGCAGGGCGGTAAGGACGGTGATAGGTTGCAGGAGTCCTTTTTGGAGGACGTGGAGGCCATTTTCTGACAGTAGGCACATCTACAGGTCGCTGAGGTCATTTGTGCAGGCTGCAGAAAAGGTTTGAGGTGGGAGGAACCTCATTGTAGCAGTTGGGTGGAAGATCTACATCGACAAAGAGTTATATGCAGACACATGTGAATCTGGGTAAGTTACTATAGATCTGAACTGCTCTGCAACACTTATTATTACTGATCAATAAAAAAAAAGGGGGAAGTATATATATATATATATATATATATATATATATATATATATAAATACGGGTCATTCACATTAAAGATGCATATGACAGTTAGGATCTCTGACGAAGGATGTTGAATGCATATTGAAGTCTGGGTTATTGTTGATATTCTAAAGTTCTGGGCAAAATATGTTTGTTGACAAATGTACAAAAGGTTTAAACTGCCCGATCCAGTGTGAAAATCGATGAAACACGATCAACATCATGTCTGAGGGTTAAAGCCTTCAGCAGAAGCACCCTACCAGTAGAAACTGGTGCGATTTTCATGGGGTTGAAGCTCCCTTCCAGGAAAGACTAGTAAACGAGAGAAGGTTGCAGCCTTGTGCAGGTAGAAGCCTGTGTACTAGTATGAGTCAGCACTAGTACAATGTTGTAAAACATTTTCTTAATGATAATTATTGAGGACAGAGACAACGACAGCGGTGGTTTTCTCCCAATTTGGGTTTCCACCTTAAATCCTTGTGTTCATGTGTCTTACTCATGTGCGTTGGCTTATTTTGTTATTACTACACTGAATTAATGCTTAATAGACATCTGATGAATAAAGAAATTCATTATAAGATCTTTGAATACACTCTTGTTTCTTTAAGACTATACAATAACTGGTCTCTACAAAGTAGCCTAAGGTTTTTCAGTGAAAGAAAAGAGAAAATTAATTGATTGCTCAAATACTGATTCACCCCCCCCCCCTCTCAGTATTTTTCAACACAAGCAACCTTAGTTGGGCCCTCATGCCCTGGATCTTGAAGAACTTCAGGATCCCACACTGTCAGAGGGCATTAACTTTGCTCGGGTCATTCCTGGTGAAGTAATCATCATCCTCATGTTCTCTCTCCCTCCACTCCAACATTTTGAAGGTCAAAATCTGCATTGGAGCCATCAGGAGAAGTCAACATCTTTATTTTGCTTCCTTGGAAATGTTTTATTGGTTAAACATACATAAGAATTTTTTACTTGTGCACAACGTAGGGAAGGTTTTTGCACAGTGTGAAATCATCGCAGGTCAGCCATAAGGTTTCCTACGGAAACCTGTGGTTTCTACATGGCACGATATAATCCACCTACGACAATCCCTACGTGCACTTACCCTCATAAAACCTGACTCAAAAACTACTTTTAACCAGTAAAAGAAAAAATTAATCCATGGAAAAGGAAGAGGACAATAATATTACCTTTTTAGTGAAATTCATTCGTTGAATTGTTTCTTATGCCCCCGACAATCCACAGTGGAAGTTTGAGGTGAAATGAGGGTTTTTGAACCAGTTTTGGGTAAAATGACAATGGAATGGTAAAAATACATGTTTACCCCTATTTATTAACTTGTTTACTTTTCCATTGATATTTTATATTATTTTATGCATGTTTACCTAAAACCTAATGTTCTAATGGTATTGGGAGTGTTGTAATTTTTTTTCAGATGAAGGATCTAGGATCCTAAACGATGGAATACAGATACGTTTCTTAATTTTTTTTTACGTTGGTCACATGAACAAATACTTTTTAGGTTTTTTAGGAAAAACCTCAAGCTCAGTCTTTGTTCGTTCTCGCGCTTGTAAATCAATGAGAATGCAACCAAGTATACTTTTGTCATCTTTTCATACTCGTCATGGTAACATGAAAAATGAAACTTATGGAGTATCCTTTAAGCTCTTTTCACGCTCCGTAAAAAGAAAATATTGCCGAGCGACCTTGTTCTTATCACACTCGTAAAATTATTTGAAGAAAAAGTTTGATGGGTAGTAGGTTATCACTTTTTCGGTCTCATCAAACTAATTTACAAAAAAGGAACTGAGAGAGTTATCTTTAAGTGTTTTTTAGACTCTCTAAATATGAAAAACCCCTAAGTTTTCTCTCTTTGGACTCATTAAACAAACATCGAAAGACCTATATGGAACCAAAACACTCCTTCTTAGGGTTCTTTAAACCTACTCTGAGGGACTCGTCCGAAGGATGAGTTTACATCAACAAGCATATGTTATCCTCCTCAAGCTTGCGTAAAAATAAAGAGGTACTCGCCATAAATGGTGGGGGAAATTTTGGGAAAGAAATGTGTCTCTGTATTTGTGTTAGTGGCAGTAATAGTCACTCTTGAACATGACACCCCCTTTATCATTATATCTGGGTTGGGAAATCCATTTGTCTCTCATCTGGCCTTCTGCAAGTTCATATATTGGGTCGTCCTTGAGTCAATGTTGGCAATACCATTGTCATGTCGTTCATATGTTCAAGAGAAGTCCAACCATAAACAAGCCATCTATCGAGTCAGCCATCTGCAGTTATCAATTCTTAACATAATGTCCTTCCCTATGTCAGTTTCAAATCATTTTCATACTTTGATCTACCCTAAATCTCTTACTTATTTTGTGTCATTGATGGGGGATACATCAAGGCCCTCATGTGATGAGTCTTTTCATGTCGACTTCAACTCATCATCCGAGAGAGAGACTTAGAAATCATTTAGTACCTTAGAGCATGCATGCCTCAATGGTAGGTTTCTTCGCTTTCGACAATGGGTTCACATCATTGGTCCTTGATCGAGAGATTCCATCGAGTGTTCGACTTCATCTCATTTATTCACATTCATTGGATTGTACTGAGTTACCTTGAGAGTCATTGACATCAATAGTGATTTCCCTCGCACTTATTAATGGTTTTCATCAATGGCTGGTAATCAAGTGGTTTCTACCATGTTCGTCTTCAACACCTGCAATCACATGGCTAGATTCATACTTACGGATGACAGGATTGAAGACCCTGGATATCACCATTTTGGTCCAGGTTACGATGGATTATTTATGATTGGTATTGACACATAGATCCACTTTGTATGTCTCATGGCTATGTCTGAATTTGAGATTTCTAGAACATATATCCACAATGTATTCCTAGTGGCTATTTAGAATCTTGGTGACATGGATCCGTAGTGTATGATTGGTGGCCATGACTGACATTTATGATTTAAATCACTTGTAGTCTAAGCATGGGAATGCCTACCTCCGAAATGGTATAATATTGTGCAGATGCTTGGTTTTTTGCAGGTTCCTGATTGGTGTGCTCCTTGTTTCCGACACACACACACATTTTACAAAGTATTTTGGTTGTCGTGAGTTCCAGCCTCATACTTTGGGGGCATTCTGTTACGTCAAAAAATCAAAAAACACGTCATTATATTTTACAATAGAGCCCGTCACGTGTCGAGCCATGAGGTCAAACCATATTTTCATCCTTGGATTTTGTGGGGCCAAGAGACCCCACTCTACTTGTAAGCGCAAGTGTGGAACCCTCTCCAAGAAGAAGGACACTAAAATGGATCTGTACCTGAATTGTTTCAAGTCACCTTTCTTACACTTTGTCAATTGTTTCTTCATACTGCAAAGAACCCCGTCACACCATTTAAATACATGGGGCTCCATGCACTCCACTACATACTGGAAGTAACTCTGGAGGGCCATATGAGGAGATTCATTTCCTGCCATATGTGAGATAGTGAAAAGGATAGTACAAAGGGGTAAATACCAAACATCCCTAATGGAAACCTTGCCACTACGTCTCTCGGCCTCTGGATCACAATATCGACGAACATACTCACTCATTGGTAGACCGCCACCTCTACTACCTGTCAATGTCACACGGGATCCACAACATAATAATCCCGTCAAAAAATAGATATCCTCGATATCTAGAGAGAGTATGTGTGATCCCGCATGGAATACATGTTGATCCACATCCCACATATGGACTAAATACTCAAGCAACCTCAATTAGGCCCTCATGCCCTGGATCTTGAAGAACTTCAGGAGCCCACACTGTCGGAGGGCATTAAATCTACCTGGTTCATTCCCGGTGAAGTAATCATCATCCTCGTGTTTTGTCTCCCTCCACTCCAACATTTTAAAGGTCAAAACCTGCATTGGAGCCATCAAGAGATGTTAGCATCTTTATTTTGCTTCCTTGGAAATGTTTTATCGGTTAAACATACATAAGAATTTTTTACTTGCGCACGAACCAGGTAAGGTTTTTTCACAGTGCGGAATCGTCGCAGGTCAGCCATAAGGTCGCCTTTAGAAAACTATGGTTTTCACATGGCATGATATAATCCACATGCGGCGATCCTTACGCGCACCTACCCTCATAAAATATGACTCAAAAACTACTTTTAACCGGTAAAAGCAAAAATTAATCCATGGAAAAGGAAGAGGACAAGAAGATTACCTTTTTAGCGGAAGTCGTTCATCGAATGTTTTCTTCTGCCTCCTGCAATCCACAGTGGAAGTTTGAGGTGAAATGAGGGTTTTTGAACCAGTTTTGGGTAAAATGACAATGGAATGGTAAAAAGTCATTTTTACCCCTATTTATTAAGTTTTTTACTTTTCCATTGATATTTTATATTATTTTATGCATTTTTACCTAAAACCTAATGTTCTAATGGTATTGCGAGTGTTGTAATTGTTTTGCAGATGAAATATCTAGGAGCATAAATGATGGAATATGAATACGTTTCTTAGTTTGTTTTTACGATTGTCACATGAAAAAATACTTTTTAGGTTTTTTAAGAAAAACCTCGAGCTCAGTCTTTGTTTGTTCTTGCGCTCATAAATCAGTGAGAACACAACCGAGTATACTTTTGTTTTATTTTCGTACTCTTCATGGTAACATGAAAAATGAAACTTATGGAGTATCCTTTAAGCTCTTTTCACGCTCCATAAAAATGAAAAAGATTGTCGAGCGACCTTGTTATTTTCACGCTCGTAAAAGTATATGAAGAAAAAGTTTGATGGGTGGTTGGTTATCACTTTTTCAGTCTCATCAAACTAATTTACAAAAAAGGAACTGAGAGAGTTCTCTTTAAGTGTTTTTCAGACTCTCTAAATATGAAAAACCGTCTAGTTTTCTCTCTTTGAACTTTTTTAAACAAACATCGAAAGACCTATATGGAACCAAACCACTTCTTCTTAGGGTTCGTTAAACATACTTTGAGGGACTCATTCGAGGGATGAGTTTACATCAACAAGCATATGTTATCCTCCACAAGCTTGTGTAAAAACAAAGAGGTACTCGCTAGAAATGGTGGGGGAAATTTTGGGAAAAAAATGTGTCTCTATATTTGTGTTAGTGGTAGTAATATTCGCTCTTGAACATGACACCCCCTTTATCATTATATCTAGGTTGGGAAATCCATTTGTCTCTTGTCTGGCCTTCCGCAAGTTCATATATTGGGTCATCCTTGAGTCAATGTTGCCAATTCCATTGTCATTTTGTTCATATGTTCAAGAGAAGTCCAACCCTAAACAAGCCCTCTATCGAGTTGACCATCTGCAATTATCAATTCCTACCATGTCGACCTTCCCTCTGTCAGTTTCAAATCATTTTCATACTTTGATCTACCCTAAATCTCTTACTTATTTTGTGTCATTGATGGCGGATACATCAAGGCCCTCCTGTGACGAGTCTTTTCCTATCGACTTCAGCTCATCATCCAGGAGAGAGACTTAGAAATCATTTAGTAACTTAGAGCTTGCATGCCTCAATGGCAGGTTTCTTCACTTTCGACAGTGGGTTCACATCATTGGTCCCTAATCGAGAGATTCCATCGAGTGTTTGACTTCATCTCATTTATTCACATTCGTTGAATTGTACAAAGGTACCTTGGGATTCATTGACATCAATGGTGATTTCCCTCGCACTTATTAATGGTTTTCATCAATGTTTGATAATCAAGTGGTTTCTACCATGTTCGACTTCAACACCTATAATCGCATGGCTAGATTCGTACTTACATATGAAGGGATTGAAGACCCTGGATATCATCATTTTGGTCCAGGTTGCGATGGAGTATTTATGATTTGTATTGACACATAGATCCACTTTGTATGTCTCATGGCTATGTCCGAATTTGAGTTTTTTAGAACATAGATCCACAGTGTATTCCTGGTGGCTATGTAGAATATTGGCGACATGGATCCATGGTGTATGATTGGTGGCCATGACTGACATTTATGATTTAAATCACTTGTAGTCTGAGCATGGGAATGCCTACCTCAAAAATGGTATAATATTGTGCATATGCTTGGTTGTTTGCAGGTTCCCAATTGGTGTGCCCCTTCTTTCCGACACACACACACATTTTACAAAGTATTTCGGCTGTCGCGAGTTCCAGCCTCATACTTTGGGGGGCATTCTGTTATGTCAAAAAATCAAAAAACACGTCATTATATTTGACGATAGGGCCCATCACATGTCAAGCCATGAGGTCAAACCATATTTTCATCCTTGGATCCTGTGGGCCGAGAGGCCCCACTCTACCTGTAAGCGCAAGTGTGGAACCCTCTCCAAGAAGGACACTAAAATGGATCCTTACCTGAATTGTTTTAGGTCACATTTCTTACACTTTGTCAATTGTTTCTTCATACTGAAAAGAACCCCGTCAGACCAGTTAAATACCCAGGGCTCCATGCACTCCACTGCATACTGGAAGTAACTTTGGAGGGCCATATGAGGAGATGCATTGTCTTCCATACGTGAGATATTGAAAAGGATAGTACGAAGGGGTATATCTCGAACATCCCTAATGGAAACCTTGCCACTACGTCTCTCAACCTCTGGATCACAATACCAGTGGACATACTCACTCATTGGTAGACCACCACCCCTGCTGCCTATCAATGTCACACTGGATCCACGGCGTGATAATCCTGTCAAAAAATAGATATCCTTGATATCTAGAGAGAATATGCTGGCTCCCACATGGAATACCTACTGATCCACATCCCACATGTGGACTAAATACTCAAGCAACCTCAATTGGACCCTCATTCCCAGGATCTTGAAGAACTTCAGGAGCCCACACTATCGAAGGGCATTAACTCTGCCCGGGTCATTCCTGACGAAGTAATCATCGTCCTCATGTTCTCTCTCCCTCCACTCCAACATTCTGAAGGTCAAAACCTGCATAGGATCCATCATGAGAAGTCAACATCTTTATTTTGCTTCCTTGGAAATGTTTTATCGGTTAAGCATACATAAGAATTTTTTACTTGCGTACAATAGAGGTAATATTTTTGCACAGTGCGGAATTGTCACATGTCAACCATAAGGCTGCCTACGGAAACTTGTGGTTTCCACATGGCATGATATAAGCCACCTGTGGTGATGCCTACCCACACCTACCCTCATAAAATCTGACTCAAAAACTACTTTTAACTGGTAAAATAAAAAAGTAATCCATGGAAAAGGAAGAGGACAAGAAGATTACCTTTTTAGCAGAAGTCGTTCATCGAATGGTTTCTTGTGCCTCTCGCAATCCATAGTGGAAATTTGAGGTGAAATGAGGGTTTTTGAACCAATTTTGGGTAAAATGACAATGGAATGGTAAAAAGACATTTTTACCCCTATTTATTAACTTGTTTACTTTTCCATTGATATTTAATATTATTTTATGCATTTTTACCTAAAACCTAATGTTCTAATGGTATTGCGAGTGTTGTAATTTTTTTGCAAATGAAGGATCTAGGAGCCTAAACGATGGAATACATATATGTTTCTTAATTTGTTTTTACATTTGTCACATGAACAAATACTTTTTAGGTTTTTTAGGAAAAACCTCGATCTTAGTCTTTGTTCATTCTCGCACTCGTCAATCAATGAGAACACAACCGAGTATACTTTTGTCATATTTTTGTACTCGTCATGGTAACACAAAAAATGAAACTTATAGAGTATCCTTTAATCTCTTTTAACGCTCCGTAAAAATGAAAAGATTGTCGAGCAACCTTGTTCTTTTCACGCTCGTAAAAGTATTTGAAGAAAACGTTTGATGGGTGGTAGGTTATCACTTTTTCGGTCTCATCAAACTAACTTACAAAAAAATAACTGAGAGAGTTCTCTTTAAGTAATTTTCAGACTCTCTAAATATGAAAAACCCCTAAGTTTTCTCTCTTTGGACTTATTAAACAAACATTGAAAGACCTATATGGAACCAAACCACTCCTTCTTAGGGTTCATTAAACATACTTCGAGGGACTCGTCTGAAGGATGAGTTTACATCAACAAGCATATGTTATCCTCCTCAAGCTTGTGTAAAAATAAAGAGGTACTCGCCAGAAATGGTGGGGGAAATTTTGGGAATGAAATGTGTCTCTGTATTTGTGTTAGTGGCAGTAATAGTCACTCTTGAACATGACACTCCCTTTATCATTATATCTAGTTTGGAAAATTCATTTGTCTCTCGTCTGGCCTTCCGCAAGTTCATATATTGGATCATCCTTGAGTCAATGTTTCCAATACCATTGGTGTGTCGTTCATATGTTCAAGAGAATTCCAACCCTAAACAAGCCCTCTGTCGAGTCGACCATCTGCAGTTATCATTTCCTACCATGTTGACCTTCCCTGTGTCAGTTTCAAATCATTTTTGTACTTTGATCTACCCTAAATCTCTTACTTATTTCATGTCATTGATGGGGGATACATCAAGGCCCTCCTGTGATGAGTCTTTTTCTGTTGATTTCAACTCATCATCTGAGAGGGAGACTTAGAATTCATTTAGTAACTTAGAGATTGCATGCCTCAATGGCAGGTTTCTTCGCTTTTGATAGTGGGTTCACACCATTGGTCCCTGATCGAGAGATTCCATCGAGTGTTCGACTTCATCTCATTTATTCACATTCGTTGGATTGTACTGAGGTACATTGGGAGTCATTGACATCAATGGTGATTTCCCTTGCACATATTAACGGTTTTCATCAACAACCAGTAATCAAGTGGTTTCTACCATGCTCGACTTCAGCACCTGTAATCGCGTGGCTAGATTCGTACTTACGGACGATGGGATTGAAGACCCTGGATATCATCATTTTGGTCCAGGTTGCAATGGATTATTTATGATTTGTATTGACACATAGATCCACTTTGTATGTCTCATGGCTATGTCTGAATTTGAGTTTTATAGAACATAGATCCACAGTGTCTTCTTGGTGTCTATGTAGAATCTTGGCGACATGGATCCACAGTGTATGATTGGTGGCCATGACTGACATTTATGATTTAAATCACTTGTAGTATGAGCATGAGAATGCCTACCTCAGAAGTGGTATAATATTGCGCAAATGCTTTGTTGTTTGTAGGTTCCCAATTGGTGCGCCCCTTGTTTCTGACACACACACACACATTTTACAAAGTATTTCGGTTGTCACGAGTTCCAGCCTCATACTTTGGGGGGAATTTTGTTACACATTATTTTAGTCACCCTGGTGATGTTTCTACAAGCATGTGTTCAGGCTCCTAAAAGAACCTTTCATCATGAGAAAAGTGATTTGCTTCCTCTTCTACAAAACTTGTTTTTAGAAGGACGTAATAGGCTATACATAAGACACAGTGTGGAAATGCATGATCGTCATAGTATGTTCTGAATTTGGTTTGCGGTGTTTCCATAGGCTTCCCTATAGCCAAGGTGCGGAAATGATGAAAGACTAAGAAAAGGACGAAGTTCACGAAGGTTATAGAAGGTAATATTCTAGAGCATGAGGTGGCATCTGTATGGTTTGGATCCTACTCACTTCTCTTATTTGGTGGGATCATCCTAATCTCTTTAACCATCTCTCCTTCTCCTATATAATGATGGGTTTCTCATGGAAAAGGTTAAGAAAGGAATTAATGAAGGAATAGGATGAGAATTGTGTGAGGAATTCTATTTCAATTGATGCTTGAGGTATTCATTTGTCCATCAAATTATTGTGGGTCTTCTTCATGCAAGTTTGGATAAAGCGTGTGTGTTGGAGCAAAAGGCGACTGAAAGGGAACCTTGCAACATCAAGAAAGTTTGGTTGTATCTTCCACTTTTACTTAATATAATACAGTGGCATGTTTCTTTCCCATAAAATCATTCTCATGTTATAACATGACTCCTTGATCACATGTATAAGTTTTCATTGAATATTCTCTTGTTGCTTTCACTTGGGTTGGTTTGTTTCATTGCATATCTAATATTGCAAGAGAACTAGAGTGGAGTAAGGACAACAAAGATATAAAGAAGAGATATTCAAAGTTATGTCACTCATATCTTGTTTGATATTAAATTTGATGATTAAATCTTAGGGAAAGTGCCATGTCATGTCTTGTTTTGTTCTATATCTAGGTTGATCTAGGGAGATCAGTTTATGTATGCATTTACTAATTAATCCAATAACACTTGTGTAGATTTTTCATAGTGGTTTTATATTCCCAAAGAAAAGGAGGAACTCTCTCATCCCAATCATCTCGATTATCACAAAAAAATTTAGTCAACCCTTTCTCCATAATTTTGTTAAAGGCCTCCACTATACCATTGGCTTGCAAATGATAAGGACTTATCTTGTGATGCTAAATAAAAAATTATTGAGTAAGGATATCAATTGTATCAATGATAAATGAGTTCCTTGATCATTGGTCAATATCCTAGGACACCCAAAAAAAGTAATAATGTTCTAAAAAATGAACCTTATTTACATGTTTGCAGCACAATGCTTAATAGGTTCTACTTCATCCTAGAGAGTTAGATACTACATTGCAGTAATGATGTATCTTTCCTTTGAGTGTTTTGTTGGTAGATTAATAGGTCCAATGAATTCAATAGCCTACTTCTCAAAGGCATGTAGTGCCCGAACAGGATGTTATGGCAACTCATCCATGTGTGATGGCTTACCAACCCTCTGATAGAAATCACATGTTCTAGTGTAGTCTTTAGCATATTTAAACATAGTAGGCCACCATAATCCTTCCTAAAGTACTTTCCGCGCAATATCTTTCCCTCTGACATGACCTCCTGCAACTCCACTATGAAACTCTCACAAGATATCAAGCCTTTCATGATCTAGTACACACATTCTAAGAATTTTATTCGATCCTAATTTATATAGTTGACATGCAATAAATTGGTAGTTTGTTGCATGAAGCACTAGGTGTTTTTTTTGTGTTGCATAATAGCCATCGGGGAAGACACCAGTTCTCAAAGAAGATCATTGCACCCTGCTAAATACTTGGGGTGAAACGATGCTTGATCGTCGCATGATGCACCAAATTGGATTGTGGAACCATCGCATGTTGCTTGTGCTTAGGGTGCAACGATGCTCAAACAAGGGAAAAAGGTGAAATTCACAAAAGTTCTAGAATGGAATCTTCTAGAAGATGAGGTGTCCTACAATCTGTTTGGATCTTACTTGCTTCTCTGATTTAGTGGGATCATCCTAATCTCCTCATCCATCCCTCTTTCAACCTATATAAAGAGAGATCTCTCATGGGAAAGTCTAGGCTAGCTTATGCATGAAGAATTTTGTTGAAGATTGTACTTGTGATAGCTTTGCTTTAGCTTTCCAAGTCAGGTTGTGAGTACTCTTCATCAAAAGAACTGGAGCAAAGGTGTGTGTGTTTAAGCAAAGAGACATTGCAAGGGACCTTGCAACATCAAGGATTAGGTTGTATTCTCCACATTCATCAATATAATGCAGTAATACATTTATTCCCTATAAAGGTGTCTCATTTTTTATTGTATAACTCCCTGATCTTATGCATAGGCTTCATTGGAATATATATATCGTTTTTCTCCCTCTTTGTTGGTTTATGCTTCGTAATAGGTTCAACATCCCACGAATCCAAAGATGGAGCAAGGATGATACTAGTGAGGATCAAATGAAGTTTAAATGGTATGTCATTTATCCCTCTCTGAACTAGTTTACATTACAATGAAATCTAAGGAGAAGCTTGTATTCTACTATGTTTTGTTATAATTTCTTGTTGAAGTTGGGGAGATTAGTTTGTGTCCACATTTATCGATTTTTCTAATAACAAAATTGGCGAACATACTGGGGACATCCTATTTTGGTATTTGTTTCCTTCTTGGCTTTTGGCTTGACTTCTTTTGGTTAATTTCATTCTATGAGTCTTTGGGTGATCCTTATTGACTCTCTGGTCCTAAAAATTCATTGAGAAACTCTGTCCTCTATTCATTTTTTCCTTATTTTTAGTCATCTTCGCACTCTTCTTATGAAAAGAAGGGCGACGATGTCTCACTATGCATTTCCCATAGCCTACGACGATCCTTGATCATTGCATTGTGCTCTTCTACAGCCTGCAACGATTCCTGTAGAATTATTTTGAGTGACGGTCAATTTTGCCTCTTCACCCAGATTGTTGATTATTTGGGTTGGTTGTCATTGATGTCAACCCTTGAAGAAAGTTCGGTAGCGAATTCCAATAGCACAAAGGTTTGGGTAATGGACCCAAGTTTGTTTGATGGATAATGGTATGAGTTTTGATATATTTGCAAGTAAAACTATTCTAGATGGATAGTACATGTCATGAAATTGTTGGTGGTATGTGGAACGTCACATAACTCCTCACGGTTAGAGGGTTATGGCCATGTGAAGTTGGAGAACCCTTATGAGTCATCTAGAAGCCGCAAAAGGTCAAAGTAGTCAAAGTGTTTGCAAAGAAGAAATTATTTAAATATTAAAGTGAAGTGATGAGTGTACTATACGTAAAAGAGGATGCAAAAGAAATTATTTAAATCATAAAGTTAATAGAGAACTTACTAATTATGGAAAGTGGTTAAGTTAAGTGGACAAGTGGTTATAAGTGGGTTAACCCTAAAATAAGGAAAGTGGGTTAAGATCGTTAGAAGGTAACCCCTTGAGGAAGATATATAAAAGTATAAATAAGAGGCAAGGGTCTCTCATTCAAATGACACTTGAATATCATTTAATATCTATTTTTGTGAAAGGTTATTTGGGTAGGTATTATTGATAGAGAAAAATTGTAGCAAAAAAAGTGTGGCAGGAAAAGTGCGGCAGGAAAAGTGTGGCAAAAAAAGTGCAGCAGGAAAATTGTAGCACGAAAAGTGCGGTAGAAAAATTGCAGCAGAAAAAGCGCAGTAGGAAAACTATGGCAGAAAAAGTGTAGCAGGAAACCTGCGGAAGAAAAAGTGCGAAAGGAAAAGTGTAGCAGAAAAAGTGCGGCAGAAAAATCACAGCAAGAAAAGTACAACAAGAAAAGTGCAGCAGAAAAACCGCAGTAGAAAAAGTGCAGCAAAAAAATCACGGTAGAAAAATCGCAGCAGTGGATTCGCAGAAGTAAAATCACGGCAATAGAATGCTACAAGAAGATAAAAACAAAGGGATTTTGGTTGAGGTATGTTGTTGAATTTATTGGTATAGATAGAGGTTGTATAACAGTGAGGTTCTAGCACATGGTTTGAGTTACAAACTTGTGGTATAGTGTTTGAGATATATGTGATCAGATCATAATTGGATGATGAAATTAATGAGGGTTTTTGGTTGAGGTACATGTTGGGTACATGGCTGAGACAAGTAGTTGATGAGTTGGCACATACATGAGCTGTATAGTTGATGATGTTGGTAAATCTTGATGAGTCATAGTTGATGTGTATTTGATGCATGATTGGTACATACTTGGTACATGGTTGGAGGTACTTGTTAGTAGTATTGTTGACACATGGTTTATGGATGATGTATCATACTTGTCTTGGTATATTATTAGAAGTACATATTGATCTTGTTGATGATTATGAGTTGTTGTGATATGCTTGGTTGATGCACATCTTGGTGATACTGTGCATATGGTTGATGTTTGTCTTGGTGATTGATCTTGGTTGAGGCACATGTTGGTACAGGTTATTTACATGTTGTTATAGATTATTTTGTCCAAGTTGATTAGTATAGGTTTATAGTAGTATATCTCACAGTGATAGTGTGACAGTGATTCCATCATTCTACTTATATTTTAGGGTGGTTGGATGGGGCAAGGACAGGTGGTTGTAGCCACCTTCCAGTTGTAGCCGAAGATCATAGGGGGTTGTAGCCTCCTTCTGGTTGTAGCCAAAGAATTGGGGATTTGGAGCTTCCCTCATGTTGTAGCCCGAGAAACAAGGGGGTTGGAGCCTCCTTCCAGTTGCAGTTGGAAAACAAAGGAAGTTGGTGCTTCCAATGAATTTAATTATTAAAGACATATAATAAAAAGCATTATGTGGTTTTCTCCCTCTTTGGGTTTCCACATAAAACACTAGTGTACTGTGTATGTGTGTATTTCTCATTTGTTAATTGTTTATTTACTCTACAACTATTGGATGATAATTCTGCATTGATATAACACTTGCATTTTATGGCGAAAAAGGATTAAATTTCTCTATTATTGATTCACCCCCCTCTCAGTAATCCAACAATTGGTATCAGAGTCGGTTCCTTTAGGAAACAGTTTAACCACTCAAAGGAGATCATGGATTATTCTGAAAATGGAGTACCAATGTTTAATGGTCAGAATGGTTTTAAGTATGAGATGTGGAGCAGAAGGACGATAGTATTTTATAGGGATAGGGACATTATATTTGGCTATCAATTGTTACAGGATATGATAGTTCAAAAAGGGAAAAGACTACATCCAAGATGGAATTGAAGAAGAATAAAAAAAATAACAATGGATTTCATCTGGGAAGGATTACCTAATCCGATAAGAGAAAAGGTTGGTAAATGTTCATCAACCAAAGAACTTTGGTATAAGTTACATGACATATATTCTTCACCCATCGCAGATTCAGAAAATGCCAAAGAAGATGCAAATATAGATCAAGAAGAATTATGTTCACCATGTCAAACAGATTCAGAAGATGAAGACTACATAATCACCATAGGTATGTTGTTTTGCTTTAATTATGAAAAACGCGAAAATCTTGAAATAGAATGCCATGAAGGAAATGAGACAGAAAAACTAATTGAAAAGGAAGACAATTATGAAGTAGAATTGATTAGTGCTTTAGATGAAATAAGAGAAGAAAACAAGTCACTCAAGAAAGAATTGATGAAAAAAAAGCAAAGTATTCACATTTTTTAAGAAGCCCAACAAGTCATCAAGAACTTAAGGACTTAAGCTAGAAGAAGCCAGAAAGATCGAAGAAAATATTGAATATCAAAAGCAGTATTTGGAAGCCAACATAGAAGCACAGGAGGAAGAAGTAGAAATGAGAGAGAAGATATTGACAGATCATCTTAAGGAAAGAACTAACGATCTAAACCAGTTTGAGGTAGATTTTGGTCAAGAAGAGAAAGGACTTGAAGAAGAAATAATCACATTAAAAATTCAGCTTGAAGAAGTGAAAATATTAGAAGAATTCATGAAGTCTCGGATAATGAAGAAAGAAAAAGAGGTTGGGAAGCTTGAAGAATAAGTTTTCACATTGAGAAGTAAAATCGTCAAGCTCAACAAGAACGTTGAAGAGACAAAAACATCCACATCAGTTATAGAGAATGAAGAGAAGAACTCTAAGTTTCTATAAAAGAAGAGTGAAGAAAACATAAAGAGTTATGTAGAATTACTCAAAGGAAGGAATCATGGTCAACCAGAATCTAAGAAAACTATTGAAGATACATATTCAAGAAGACCATCCATGTTCAAGCCACAAATAAGCTTCAATCATGATCATGAATAGTCAAGGAAAAAATTCATAAGGACTACGCCACAAAGAAGATCATTCACTCCCAGTTATAAAAATTTCTTTTATGGTCGTTGTTTTTATTGTACTAACTTTGGACATAAGGTTGCAGATTGCAGGGATTATACAAGAAATGTTCAAGCCAAAAATTTCTATGTGGCCCAACGTAACATTGAATGTTACAAATGCCATAACTATGGACACATAGATAGTGATTGTAGAAGCATGATCGATACCTCCATTAAAGAGAACAATGATATCAGATGTAAGAAAGTATGGATAAGAAAACATGAAGAACATGTGAACAAAGACCAGGTCCCAGAGATCACAAGATTGGAAATAAAATGAGATGAAGAAAATTCTACAGAGAAAAAGAAAGATGTCAGATACAGAAAGGTTTGGAAAACAACTGAAAGAAAAAAAGGACATGTAAATAAGGAACAGGTTCAAGATATTGTACTTTTAGGCATTGTAGTGAAAGATGAATCCACGGATAGAAAGAAAGAAGTTAGAGCTCAGAGAGATGATAAATCTACCAATGAAGATGATGATGAATACACATCATAGCAGGAATTGTTCTTAGCCATCCGACTTAGAGACTCCCAGGTAACATGAATATTAGATAGGGGGAGTCTATGTGATAGCTGTGACAGACCAGAGAACCATCCTTCGAATAGCTTGCAGAGTTTGAATAGACAAATCTAGAGCAGTCAGTTAGCAGAAGTACAATCAGTTGTAGTAGTGAATACTTCATGATAGTACAGTGATAAATGGGTCAACCTTATGGACAGTGTGCAATAGAGTCTTAGACAATATGGACAGAGATGGATTCATAAGAACACTTAGCAGGTTTGGACAGATATATGATAGTGGACGAGCGCATGGATTCATAGATTGGTTCAGAGATAAAGGAACATTATCATAATGGATGATAATTACACAGGAAATGGCTCGAACAATGCTAATGGATTCAAAATTGACAGATATTTTTTGGACACATAAAGTGCATATAGCAGATCACATTCAAAATAGAGTAATGCTCAGAAATAATAATGACAAAACTTCCTACGAGCTATGGAAAGGAAGACCAACAAATGTGAATCACTTCAATGTATTTGGAAGCAAATGCTACATCAAAAGAGAAGATGGAAGAATGGGAAAGTTTGACTCTCGTGTGGAAAAAGGAGTACTTGTTGGTTACTCAAGTACAAGGAAAACATACAAGTGTTACAATCTAAGGTTGAACAAAGTTGTGGAAAGCATCAATGTAACAATTGATGAAACTGGTGGACAAGAATTAAAGGAAGAAGAAAATGAATCAATGGAACAAATTTACAAAGAAGAAGCATAAAATGAAGAAGAAGTCTACATCGAACAACCGGAAGGATTTCAGTTGTCAGAGAATGCAGATTACATGTGAAAATTGAAGAAGGCCTTGTATGGTCTAAAATAGGCTCCTAGAGCATGGTACTCTAGACTGGATAAATATCTACAGCAGGCAGGGTTCAGAAAAGGAAGTGCAGACAACAACCTCTACATCAAGGTAACTCAAGATAGTATTTTATTAATTGAATTTTATGTTGATGATATTATTTTTGGAAGTAATGATGACAAGTTAAGCCATAAATTTGTAAAGGATATGAAGAATGAATCTGAAATGTCATTACTTGGAGAACTATCCTTCTTTTTGGGTCATCAGATACGTCAAAGAAACCAAGGAATTTTTATTTCTCAAACTAAGTATATCATAGAAATGCTAAAGAGGTTCAGAATAGAAGATTGCAAACCAATTGCCACTCCTATGCAAACCAGTTGCAAGTTGAGAAAAGATGATGATTCAAAGTTTATAGACCAGAGGTAATGTAGGTCAATGATTTGTAGCTTACTATATGTGATAGCATCCAGACCAGATGTAATGTAGGCAGTTGGACAGGTGGCACAATTTCAAGCAGCACCAAACGAATCACATGTCATAGCAGTGAAGAGGATTTTCAGATATCTCAAATGAATATAAGAGTTTGGATTATGGTATCCAAAAGGAAAGGATCTATCACTTCTTGCCTACATAGATGCATATTGGGAAGGTTTCATTGATGACTGATGAAGCCCCAGTGGAGTAGCGTTATACTTGGGTGAGTGTTTGGTATCATGGCTAAGCAAGAAACAATCATAAGTATCCTTATCTATAGTCGAAGTAGAGTATATTGCAGCAACAACATGTTGTACACAGGTTATATGGATGAAACAAACTCTGACAGATATACAGGTTGAGTATGATGAGCCCATTCCAATATATTGTGACAATATAAGCACCATCAATATATCAAATAACCCGGTGATGCACTCCCAGATGAAGAACATTCTGTTGGATTACTAAGAGAGGGGGTGAATCAGTAATAGTGCAATGATCATCCTTTTTATCCAAATTAATCCAAGTGTTATATCAATCTAGTATTATTATCCAATAATGATCAATAAGAAATGAACAATCACACACATACATAGTACACAGTACACCAGTGTTTTACATGGAAACCCAAATCGAGAGAAAACCACATAATGTTTTTTCTTATATGTCTTGAAGAATTACATTCATTGGAAGCACCAACTTCCTTTGTTTTCCAACTGCAACTAGAAGGAGGCTTCAACCCCATAGTTTCTCAGGCTACAACCTAAGGGAATCTCCAACTCCCCAATTCTCTGGCTACAAATAGAAGGAGGCTACAACCTCCTATGTTCTTCTGCTACAACCGAAAGGTGGCTACAACCACCTGTCCTTGCCCCGTCCAACCGCCCTGAAGTATAAGTAGGATGATGGAACCACTGTCAACCCGTCACTGTAAGATATACTACAACTGGGGAAAATGTCTCTTCAAAGTCAATTCCTTCAACCTGTGCATATCCTTTACATACCAATATAGATTTGTTCCTTGTAACCTATCCATCTTCATTCAATTTATTCCTGAAAACCCATTTTGTGTTGATCGCACTTTTATTCTTTGGTCTTGGAACCAATTCCCAAGTGTCATTTTTCTCTATTTGATCCAATTCTTCATCCATGGCCTTTTCCCAAAATTCATCCTTGTTGGCTTCTTCAAAACAGTTTGGTTCAATTGTAGATAAGAGTGTTGGGTGTGTTTGTTATGGTGAATGGATTCTTCTGCTAGTCTCAACTCCTGCATCTTTGTTTCCGATAATCTGATATGAAGGATGATTCTTCTGTACTTGTTTACTGGGTGTCTTTGGAGACACTTGTTGAACTTTCTCTTCTGCTTCTGTCAGATTCTCTTCATCTTCCTCTTCTACTTCTTTTTCATCATCTTCTTCTTCTTCTAAGGGTTGTTTCATCGATTCATTTTCTTCCTTTGATTCTAGTCTGCATGTTTCATCAATAGTTACATTGATGCTTTCCACAACTTTGTTCATTCTTAGATTGTAACACTTGTATGCTTTCCTTGTACTTGAGTAACCAACAAGTACTCCTTTTTCCATGCGAGAGTCAAATTTTCCTATTCCGCCATCTTCTCTTTTGATATAGAATTTGCTTCCAAAAACTATGAAGTGCTTTACATTTGTTGGTCTTTCTTTCCATAGTTCGTAAGGATTTTTGCCATTGTTGTTTCTAAGCATTACTCTATTTTGAATGTGAATTGTTGTATGCACTGCCTGTGTCCAAAAAATATCTGTCAATTTTGAATCCATTAGCATTGTTAGAGCCATTTTGAACCTGCTCTGATACCAATTGTTGGATTACTGAGAGAGGGGGTGAATCAATAATAGTGCAATGATAATCCTTTTTCTCCAAATTAATCCAAGTGTTATATCAATGTAGTATTGTTATCCAATAATGAGCAAATAAGAAATGTACAATCACACACATACACAATACACCAGTGTTTTACGTGGAAACCCAAATCGGGAGAAAACCACGGAATGTTTTTTCTTATATGTCTTGAAAAATTACATTCATTGGAAGCATCAACTTCCTTTGTTTTCCAGCTGCAACTGGAAGGAGGCTTTAACCCCCTATTTTCACAAGCTACAACCTGAGGGAAGCTCCAACTCCCCAATTCTCTAGCTACAACCAGAAGGAGGCTACAACCCCCTATGTTCTCTGGCTACAACCGAAAGGTGGCTACAACCACCTGTCCTTGCCCAATCCAACCTCCCTGAAGTATAAGTAGAATGATAGAAACATGCTCTAGGAGCCTATTTTAGACCATACAAGGCCTTCTTTAATTTACACACATAAGTTGTCTTCTTTGACAACTGAAATCCTTCTGGTTGTTCAATGTAGACTTCTTATTCAAGTTCCCCATTCAGAAAAGATGATTTTACATCCATCTGAGACATTTTAATATTTTTGGAGCAAGCATAAGCCAAAAGAAAATAGATTGTTTCCATTCTGGCAACTGGGGCAAATGTCTCTTCAAAGTCAATTCCTTTAACCTGTGCATATCCTTTACATACCAATCTAGCTTTTTTCCTTGTAACATGTCCATCTTCATTCAATTTATCCCTGAAAACCCATTTTGTGTCGATCACATTTGTATTCTTTGGTCTTGGAACCAATTCCCAAGTGTTATTTTTCTCTATTTGATCCAATTCTTCATCCATGGCCTTTTTCCAAAATTCATCCTTGTTGGCTTCTTCAAAACAGTTTGGTTCAATTGTAGATAAGAGTGTTAGGCGTGTTTGTTTTGGTGAACGAATTCTTCTTCTAGTCTCAACTCCTGCATCTTTGTTTCCGATAATCTAATCTGAAGGATGATCCTTCTGTACTCGTTTACTGGGTGTCTTTGGAGACACTTGTTGAACTTTCTCTTATGCATCTGTCGGAATCTCTTCATCTTTCTCTTCTACTTCTTTTTCATCTTTTGTTTCTTCTTCTAAAGGTTGTTTCATTGATTCATTTTCTTCCTTTGATTATGGTCTGCTTGTTTCATCAATTTTTATGTGGATGCTTTCCACAAATTTGTTCAATCTTATATTGTAACACTTGTATTCTTTCCTTGTGCTTGAGTAAAAAAATAATTACTCCTTTGTCCATGCGAGAGTCAAACTTTCCTATTCTTCCATCTTCTCTTTTGATATAGCATTTGCTTCCAAAAACTATGAAGTGCTTTACATTTGTTGGTCTTCATTTCCATAGTTTGTAAGGAGTTTTGTCAGTGTTGTTTTTTAGCATTACTCAGTTTTGAATGTGAATTGTTGTATGCACTGCCTGTGTCCAAAAAATATCTGTCAATTTTGAATCCATTAGCATTGTTTGAGCCATTTCCTGTACTGTCATGTTCATTCTTTCAAGAACTTCATTTTATTGAGGTGTCCTAGCAACGAAGAATTGCCTTTTTATTCCATGATTGTTGTAGTAGTCCATAAATTTCTTTGAGGCGAACTCTCCTCCATTATCAGATCTCAAGCATTTGATTTTTGAATCCATTTCATTTTCAACCATTTCCTTGTAGATCTTGAAGTTTTCAAAAGCTTATGACTTATTCTTGAGAAAGAAAACTGCAGTCATTCTTGTATAATCATCAACTAATAACATAAAGTATTTCTCACCTTTTAATCCCTTTGTTTTAGTTAGTCCAACTAGATCAGTATGCATAATTTACAGTGGTCTTGTCATTGAATATTCCTTTGATTTGAACCTAGTCTTTGTTTGCTTTCCTTGTTGACAATGCTTGCATAAAGTGTTGGTTGGTTTCGTGATCTGGGGAATTTTTCTGACTGTTTCTATTTTGCTGACTTTGAAAAGGTTATCAAAATGTATGTGACCCATTATTTTGTGCCATAGACAACTTTCATCTTCCTTTTCTAGATAACACTTTTCATTTCCAATTTCAATTAACACATATATGTTGCTTGAAGTTCTTGCAACTGTAGCGACCAATTTCCTTGAACCTTCTTTTCTTATCTCACACTTTTGTGAATCGAAAGTAACTTTATGACCTTGGTCACACATTTGACTCACACTTAGAATATTATGTTTCATATCTTCTACTAGTAGAACATTTTCTGCCTTTTCATTCTTATTCTCAATTCAGATTGTGCATTTTCCAATGATTTTGGCTGAATCATCATTTCCGAAGGAGACTGGTCCATCTCTTTCTTTTCGAAATGTAAGAAAATTGTCTCTATCACCTATCATGTGTTTTGAACACCCACTGTCAACATACCAACCATGTTTCTTCTGCTCAGCTTGTAGAGTGAGTGTGCATTCTTCATTGCTATATTGATCTTGCTTTCTTATCCATGTTCTTTTCCATGGTTCATGTTTGTGACTATTGTTATTCTGTTGAGGTTCTTTAGGAAGGACTGTCATTCTACACTCTTTGGCCACGTGTCCAAAATTGTTACATTTGTAACATTCCACTTCATTGCTCAAAGATTCAAACCTGTTGTAACTTCTTCTTTGTGTTTCACTAGGTCGTCTTGAATAACTCCTTTGTGTATAACTCTCAAAGTTGTTATTGTTCTTGTTGTTAGCTCTGCAATTCACAGCTTTATGTCTAAAATTATTACATGCATAACATAAATCAAAGAATATAGTTTGATACCTGGGAGTTGAGGATCTCCTGAAAGGAGGTGCTCTTGTGAATCCTTCTTCTTCTTGAGGCCTATCTGTCAGTTGTTGATTCTAAAATATGAATCTTCTTAGTGGAGGAGTGTCCCTGTAATCTTCTTTGTATATCTTCATATCCTCTTTGATTGTTTATGCATAGATTTTTGGATAGGTTTCTTGCTCTGTTGTTTTGGATCTTGATCCATTTTCTATCTGATTATATCCAAGTCCGATCTTGTCAAAATAAGATTTTTGACTATTGATAATGTCATCCAAAACTTTTGAGCTATTCTGCATATTTTTCTTTTGAATATCCTTTCTTAATGTGACAATCTTTGCTTCTAAGTTTCCAACGATCCTGTCCTTTTCTTCTTGTTGTTCTTTGAGTGCTTCTTCAATTCTTTTATCTTCTTCTATTTGAACCTTCAATTTTGTGATCATTTTTTCTAGTTCTTGAGTGTCTTCTTTCGTGTCTAGTTCTGCTTGTAGTTTCTTGTTCTTCTTCTTTTCTCTCCTGATAACTTCTATGGCACACATTAATTCTTCTCGAAAGTCAACTTCTGCCTCTTCAATTTCTTCGTCAACTTCTTCATATTCTTCTTCAGCTTCTTCATATTCTTCTTCGGAGTCTTATTTGTCAGAGTATTTTGCTGCCATGAATAGAACTCTTCCTGTCTCACTGTCATTGATTTCATCTTCATCTGATGATGAGATGTCTTCTTTGGTGCATAAGTTTTTCTTGAAAATTTTCTTTGTAGTTCTTTTCCCTTTATATGTGTGTTTCCCTCTTGAGTAACCTTCATCATTTCTCTTTTTCTTATGAGGACATTTGTTAGCAAAATGACCAATACCATCACAATTAAAAAAAATTAAAGGAAGTGTTCCTCTATACCTATTGTCGGTTCCCTTGTTCGGTCTTTTAATGAAGTTGGACACTTCTACATCATCTTCTGAGACATCACTGTTTCTTCTATATTCTTCTTGTTTCTTTTTCTTTTTCTTTGATCTTTTGGATTCTTTGAAGGCTTCTTATTTTACATCTGAATTTTCCTGTTCAGTTATCATTTCATATGCTGTGAAGATTCCATGTAGTTCATCCATCTTATTGATTTTAGATTCGATCTTTCTTCTAGTGTTGATATCTTAGGGTTAAATTTCATAGGAAGATATCTTAGTACCTTTTGAACAATTACAGATTCTTTAGTTTCTTCTCCCAATCCTATGATTGCATTCACTATTTCATCAACTCGTAAGAAGTAGTCTTCAATATTCTCATTTTCCTTCATTTTTAGTTGTTCGAACTGACCCCTATAAGTTTGAAGATTTGCTTCTTTGACTTTTGTAGCTCCTTCATAAATATTTCGAAGCTTGTCCCAAATCTCTTTAGTGGATTTACAATGTGCAACTTTGGTGAATATCGTATCACTGAGACCATTCAAAAGTGTGTTTGTGGCTTTGGAATTATTCTCACTGAGTTTCACTGCTTTGTCATTTGTTGGTGGAACTATTGGTGCTGTGTATCCATCTACAATTTATTGCCAAACTTGAAATACCTGTGCCGTATATATATATGTCTTCATCCTTATGCTCCAAAAAGCATACTTATGTCCATCAAACTATGGTATTCCATTTTTATACAAGTTGGTACTCTCCATGATCTACCTTTAAGTGGTTAAACTGATTTTTGAAGGAACCTGCTCTGATACCAATTGTTGGATTACTAAGAGGGGGGGTGAATTAGTAATAGTGCAATGATAACAATTTTTCTCCAAATTAATCCAAGTGTTATATCAATGTAGTATTATTATCCGATAATGAGCAATAAGAAATGAACAATCACAGACATACATAGTACACCAACGTCTTACGTGGAAACCCAAATTGGGAGAAAACCACGAAATGCTTTTTTTTATATGTATTGAATAATTAGATTCATTGGAATCACCAACTTCCTTTGTTTTCCAGTTGCAATTGGAAGGAGGCTTCAACCCCCTAGTTTCTCAGGCTACAACCTGAGGGAAGCTCCAACTCCCCAATTCTCTGGCTACAACCAGAAGGAGGCTACAACCCCCTATGTTCTCCGGCTACAACTAGTAGGTGGATACAACCACCTGTCCTTGCCCTGTTCAAACTCCCTGAAGTATAAGTGGAATGATGGAACCACTGCCAACCTGTCACTATAAGATATACTATCGTACAACTGTATCAACCTGTACCACTAACCTGTATCCAATCTATACAACTGCCCTGTAATCAATATGTACCTGAACTGAACATGCATCTGCAAAATACAACAGATACATGACCTGTAGTGTTGCATCCCACGTATGTATGTGCCCTATCTGTTATGCAGCCTGTGTATGTACGCTACTAGACTATTATGTAGCCTACCTATGCCTTCTGAAAATTAGGGTTTCCTTTTCTTGAAAACTTCTGACCTTCTGTAACTTATTTCACATAGATCTATAAACATGTTACTATATCCAGACTGTAATTGTACCATGTGCATGCATCCTCATACATAACCTTTACTCAAGGAAAATATCTCTCTCTCTAGTCATGTGCCACATAGGTGTGTGTAATCATGACCAAGTATAATATCCCTTACATGATCTTAATCATCAAACCCTTTCTGATATTAAGCCTCTCAATACATCAACTAATACACAAATACAAGCTCTCAACCATGTACCATAAAACCCTTAGCCATCTGCTAAGAAATACAAAATGTGCCTCACAAGAAGTATCAATGATGGACATACTAGCACTGTAATTTTGTAGATCTGACTTATGTAGAAGATCACATGTAGCCATTGGTCTCTCTAGGGAGAATCCTCAAATCTCCATTGTCATTCCTCATGCATACATCAAAATCCAACTATTCATATAAATAAGACATACCTTTTGAACCAATGGATGGATCTGATGTATCTGAGCACTTTAGACCTTCCTGGGATCTTGATCTCATAATCTAGAACTTCTGCATCTTGATCTTCTCAAGTTTCCATGACTTTATCAACATGTATGCTCCAAATACATAGACAACCCACGTATTGTATGCACCCTATACACAAATAGCCTGCGTATATGCACCCTATACACAGACGTCCTACGTACGCACCAGAAAATAGGGTTTTTTGTAAATCTGAGAATTTCTCCATCAACTCTTTGTTCTACCTCAGACGTTCACCACTTCAGATGTATCCACAAGTACTTACAAGAAGCTTTACAAAAGAAAATAGATATACAATATGTACAAGTGTGTGTTTTATGAGTGAGCTTTGCCTCTTATTTATATCTTCATGTAGCCTTACACTTTCCTTATTTTAGGGCTTCTTCATTTAAAATAATTTCTTTTGCAAAACACTTTGACCCTTGGGGGCTTCTATAATACTTATGAGGGGTTCTCCAACTTCATATGGTATTAACTCTCTAATCATGAGGAGTTATGTGACGTTCCACATACCATCAGAAATGGCACGACAAGCACTATTCATCTAGGATAGTTTCACTAAAAAATTCACTGTCCTTCATCTCATTATTCCATAATTAAGCATGGGTTCTCTCACTCCACAAAGAGTCTTCCTGTGAGGTATTTCACCATAAGGGGACCACTTTGGAGTTCATCCATCTTTACTTCTTATCAAACATGACAAGACAATAATGAGTCATCTTTACATCAAACAAACTTGGGTCCATTACCCAAACCTTTGTGCTACGGGGCTTTCTTCAAGGGTTGACATCAATGACAACCAACCTTAATCAACACATTCCAATCAAGTATCACTTTCTATGGGAACATGTTATAGGGAAGAACATCAAAGTTGAATATGTGGGCATAAAATAAAAAGTGGCAGACATCTTTACAAAACTTCTTCCACGGGAAGCCTTTGATTATCTTCTCCAGAGACTCGAAGTAATTTCTACTCCAAAATGAATGCTTTTGAATACTTATCTTATATGTCTTAGATTTAGATGAGGAAGCACCATTAAGAGGTCAGTTCGGGTCGAGAGATTAGTTTAAGGAAGAGTTCAGTCAGGGGGATTATCTCCAAGGATAGTTCAGTTAGGGGGAGCAGCCCTGGATGGAAAGATAACTTTTCCATTGATGACAAAGAGGGAGAGATTTATCATATGCAGAGCACATAGGCATGGTTCCAAGGGGAACGATGGTCATAGAAAGAGCATGAGTGATATGAATTCATTATTACATGACATGACTTCAGTATTGCATCAAAGTGTTTCCATCAATGCAAAAGGGGGATATTGTTGATTACTTGGGTTGGTTGTCATTGATATCAACCCTTGAAAAAAGTCGGATAGCACAAAGGTTTGGTTAATGGACCCAAGTTTGTTTGATGGATAATGGTATGATTTTTGATATATTTGCAAGTAAAACTATTCTAGATGGATAGTACATGTCATTCCATTTCCAGTGGTATGTGGAATGTCACATAACTCCTCATGGTTAGAGATTTATGGCCATGTGAAGTTGGAGAACCCTCATGAGTCATCTGGAAGCCCCAAAATGTCAAAGTAGTCAAAGTGTTTGCAAAGAAGAAATTATTTAAATAATAAAGTGAAGTGATGAGTGTATTATAAGTCAAAGAGGATGCAAAAGAAATTATTTAAATAATAAATTTAATAGAGAACTTACTAATTATGGAAAGTGGTTAAGTTAAGTGGACGCGTGGTTATAAGTGGTTTAACCCTAAAATAAGGAAAGTGGGTTAAGATGGTTAGAAGGTAACCCTTTGAGGAAGCTACATAAAAGTATAAATAAGAGGCAATGGTCTCTCATTCGAATCACACTTGAATATCATTGAATATCTATTGTTGTGAAAGGTTATTTGGGAAGGTATTATTGATAGAGAAAAATTGCAGCAGAAAAAGTGCGGCAGGAAAGGTGCAGAAAAAACAGTGGGGCAGGAAAACTGTGGCAGAAAACGTGCGGCAGAAAAATTGTAGCAGAAAAAGTTCGGCAGGAAAACTGTGGAAGAAAAAGTGTGGCAGGAAAACTACAGTAAGAAAAGTGCAGAATAAAAAGTGTGGTAGAAAAAGTGCAGCAGAAAAAGTGCGGCAGAAAAATCACAGCAAGAAAAGTGTGGCAGAAAAACTGCAGCAGAAAAAGTTTTGCAGAAAAATCGCAGTAGTGGATTCACTGTAGCAAAATAGCAGCAACAGAACGCTACAAGAAGATTAAAAAAAAAGGGGCTTTTCGGTGAGGTATGTTGCTAAAGTTATTAGTACAGATAGAGGTTGTATAACAGTGAAGTTCTAGCACATGATTTGAGGTACATACTTGTGGTATAGTGTTTGAGGTATATGTGATCAGATCAGATTTGGATGATGAAATTGATGAGGGTTTTTGGTTGAGGTACATGTTGGGTACATGGTTGAGACAAGTAATTGATGATTTGGCACATACATGAGGTGTATAGTTGATGATGTTGGTACATCTTGATGATTCATAGTTGATGTGTAGTTGATGCATAATTGGTACATACTTGGTACATGGTTGGAGGTACTTGTTAGTAGTATTGTTGACACATGATTTATGGATGATGTATCATACGTGTCTTGGTATATTATTAGAAGAACATATTGATCTTGGTGATTATTATGAGTTGTTGTGATATGCTTGGTTGATGCACATATTGGTGATATTGTGCATATAGTTGAGAGTTGTATTGGTGATTGATATTGGTTGAGGTACAGGTTGATGTATGGTACATGTTGGCATAGGTTATTGGTACAGGTTGTTACAGGTTGTTTGGTGCAGGTTGATTGGTACAGGTTTACAGTAGTATATCTCATAGTGATAGTGTGAAATTGGTTCCATCATTCTACTTATATCTCAGGGCGGTTGGATGGGGCAAGGACAGGTGGTTGTAGCCACCTTCCGGTTGTAGCCAGAGAACATAGGGGGTTGTAGCCTCCTTCTGGTTGTATCCATAGAATTGGGGAGTTGGAGCTTCCCTTAGGTTGTAGCCTAAGAAACTAGGGGGTTGGAGCCTCCTTCCAGTTTCAGCTGGAAAACAAAGGAAGTTGGTGTTTCCAATGAATGTAATTCTTAAAGACATATAATAAAAAGCATTATGTGGTTTTCTTCCTCTTTGGGTTTCCACATAAAACACTAGTGTACTGTGTATGTGTGTGATTGCTCATTTGTTCGTTGTTTATTTACTCTGCAACTATTGGATGATAATGCTACATTGATATAGCACTTTAATTTTATGGTGAAAAATGATTAAATTTATCTATTAGTGATTCACCCCCCCTCTCAATAATCCAACACAGATTTTTCATTGTTTCTTGGGATGAATTTTTGGTCCTCTTGAGTGATTATTCACATCTTGGTTTGTATCTTTTAAGCCTGAATTTGATTGTTTCTCAAGTGTTGAGAGTCTTTTGTAAGTTTTAAACCTGTGAAGTAAAGTAATGCATATAGATTCTTAAGCAAAATAGAAATTAATCAATGGCTCATACACAGAGTACACAGAGATTTTATATTGGAAACCCTCAACCGGGAAAACCTTCCTTATATTCATTATATCGAATTTCACCATTCACTATACAATATATGCAATGTTTTGAGGTATTCCATAGATACCAAAACCCTAATCCCTAAAACCAGAATTAATTTAGTAAACCACTAAAAATAGCAAAATCCGCTAAAAATAGAAAAAAACCACCCAATTTTTTTTTTCAGGGAGTTGCCCTAAACCCCGTCGGCCCCAGGATACACCTAGTTCCGAATGCTATGCATAACCAGGGGGGAGCATACCTGCCCCCCCCCCCCAGGAAAGCGCTTGACACAAACATGACACTAGTACAAGGGATTGTCAGATGCAGTTGTTGAATCTGACGCGCCCACACACACACATGCAAAGAATATAACACATACCCAACATCTTTTTCATAAGCTTCATAGTTTTATATTTCACTTCTTGTTGCAAGGGTATAATCTTGAGGCTTCATCCTTGAGTGCTTGCTAGATAATTTTTTATTGATCTTTTTTGAGTTTTGGATTGTTGTTGATTTGAAAATGATTTTTTATTACATTAGACAAATAAGTTTTCTTACTTTTTCATTTTTTGTTGCATTATGAGTTAAGTTTGGGAAATTGTGTTGTGAGTGCATTCATCTTCTTGGACAACTTTTTCTTTTTTGATTCAGATCTCTATTTTTATTTGAAAAGAAAAACATTTGAAGTTTGTTTTTCTATTAGTAGTGTTTACAAGAAATTTTTGCATTCAAGTGTTTGTTTAAAAAGAGAAAATTGGAAAATTTGATAGCTTTGATAATTTGGCATTAAGATCATTCAAAGATTGAAGAAACTATGTTTTGCAACTTGTATTCTGGAAATAGAAATCCTTCTCCCTTATGTAATTAGAGTTGATTGAACGAAAATATTGCATCTCATCTCTCTTTTCATATTGTTGGATCAAGGTCAAATACTTCATCAGTTTCATCTCCGCTTCCTTTTTGAGTTAAGCAACAACCATTAAAATTCAGCGTAATTTTAAAATCTATCTAGTAACTTTTATTTTCTAGAACTCTTATACACCAACATTAGCTATGGATAGATCTTTGGAATAGGTTGTGAGTGTTGACGATTAAAATCATAACGATGAATTATGCCCACAAAGTATTACTAAAGTGTTATTATTTAACTATGCTAATAATATAATACTAGTAGGCGGGACCCCCTTGTAGACTAGAGGCATAAGGATAGACATATTACACATGTTTTGATGTTGTTATGATGTTGCCTACATAGTCCTACATTTTTTTACGATGAAGTGTTGGTTTTGTTGGCGTGATAATAGGTGGATAATGCATTATTGTGGAATGCTTTTTGCGACACAGAACAATTTTATGGGTCTGAGGAGCATGTTATTTACAGTTGCTATGTTATAACCTTGTTACTAATTCTTATGATTGATTACCTAGCCACATATAAGCAAGAGATAATTTAATGGAAGCATGATCAAAACAAAGAAAAAAACTATGAAAAGGTTCTAAAGAATAGCAAAAGGAAAGAAACTATGTGTTTAAACTATAATAAAAGACTATATGCAAATTTCAAATGAATGAGTTAAGGGATACTAATGTTAGTCCTAGTTGGTATGCTATTTCTTTGGTTAATGGACTATGTGAATTTCATTAGATTTGAATGGAGGCACATATAGCATTTTTAATATGGATTATTGTGTGGAGTTATAGCAAGGGTTAACGTGTAAACTATCTTGGGTGGCACACTATGCAATGGATATCGTCTCAAATATCACGATGGTTTGGCATTGAATATGCATTGGTTATATGGATTATTGGGTTGTCTCATATTTCGAATTGAATGGGGCCAAGTGATGGAAGTGAAGTTCATTTACTGCACGCCACTCCATAATTTCCCTATTGCCCATCACCCTAACATTGTTCCATTGTTGCAATTTTGCTTTGTTGCTTGTGAAGCTCTGCATTTTTAGGTTTTTGGAAGGGAGAGCTCGACCAACTCGTCATTTAAGCATTTTTCCCATAGGTATTATTATTTTCTCTCCATCCATGATGTATTCTCTATTGTATGAACCAAATGATGGCTCATTGATGCTTGGACTCTATGTGTTCTTGATATCTTTGACTGTGTGTAAATGTGTGTTATGGCTCTTTGTGATGACTGTAAATTGTTGGAAATTATAATCAAGAGAAATGGGTATTATTAAGTTGCGTGTTGGTGGTTGCTTGGTTAGTGTGGATTTTGTTAAGCCCCAATATTGGCTCATTACCCCTTAATTGGGGAATATTATATTAGTAATTTTATTTTATTTATGTCGGCTTTAGGCCATTAGTTGTAATTATACCTCCTAGTCTCCTATATATACCAAGGAGACATTTTCATTTTGAATCATCTTGTACTTGAACATTTAAGTCGGGTAAAAGGAGGTTTCCCCCTCAAAGAGGCTTATTATCTAAAATTATCTCTTTTTCAATGCATGGAGTACTTTTTCTGAGGTTTTTCTATGCTATATTGATATTTGGTTCTTAACATATGGTATCAGAACTCAAGGTCTTGGGGTTTCTCTGCTACATCTGAGACACCTTGGTATTTTCACTATAACTTTTTTTCTACAATGTTTCAGAAGGAATGGCTTGGAATATATTTAGTAGATGGATCAAGGTACGTTTTTTTCAAAATTCATCTCTTGAGGCCTTATACTTTAGGAGATACATCCTATACAAGATAGGGATCTGGAATCATCTTGAACTGAGTCATTGGGGACTTTTCACTATAACAAATTTTCTGTAACGTTTCAAACCATGAACTCTAGAAGCCATTTATAGAAATTAGTAAGGTATCTATGGTAAAATATTCAGCTTCTGGGTCATCTTAAATTTGTAGATACACCCTGTGTAGGATAGGGTATCTGACTATTCCTATTGACTAGTCTCAAGAAGGTGTTATAGGTAAAACAATCATAACTTCTTCCTAGAGTATCAAAATTGAGTGGGACTAGTTTCATTGGATCGCAGACATTTTGTAGTATTTTTGGTGTGAGTTTCAGAATTTTATATCAATTATTTTGTGTGAGGCACGCTATACAAGTGAGATCTCCTGGAAAGGCCAAAAATCGGCAAGTTGTGGGGAAGTTACCGTAAATTCCACTTGTCACATCCAATTTTGATCAGAGTTGTGGCATTGCAAAGAAGAATATCAGATAACTACATAAAAGAAATTTTCATACCCAGAAGGGCCGAAACTTGGGAGATACAATAGAAGAAATATTGTCTAGCAGAACCACCTCAAAATCAAGGTTCAAAAGTGATACTTGGCCAACATGCCACCAAAAAAGGGAACTTCTA
>ML799209.1:442825-473624 GCA_009831015.1 Picea engelmannii | reverse complement strand
GGAGTAAAGGAGGTAGAGTATTTGGTTCATATTGTATCTCATGAAGGTGTCAAGGTAGACCCTAACAAGATTAAGGCCATGATGGACTGGTCGATTCCCAAAACATTAAAGAATCTTAGAGGATTTTTGGGTTTGACAGGTTAATACCACAAGTTTTTTCGGAACTATGGAAGAATAGCAGCACCTTTAATGACACTAACTAAGAAGGATGCATTTTCATGGACTCCAGAGGCAACTGAAGCTTTTCAACAACTTAAAGAGGTGATGTGTAACGCTCCTGTATTGACCACTCCAGACTTCACAAAAACCTTTATTGTGGAATGTGATGCCTCGGGAAATGGAATTGGTGTTGTCCTAATGCAAGAAGGAAGGCCCTTGGCTTTTGAAAGTCGACCACTCAAGGGAAAGGACTTACACAAACCCATTTATGAGAAAGAAATGATGGCAATACTACATGCATCGAAGAAATGACATCCTTACCTAATAGGTAGGCACTTCAAGGTCAAAACAGATCATGATGGTCTTAAATACTTCTTGGAACAAAGACTATCTTCAAAATAACAACAAAAATGGGTAACCAAGATATTGGGTTATGATTTTGAAATCATCTATAAAAAGGGGAAGAAAAATGTTGTGGCAGATGCACTTTCAAGAAAGGATGAAGATGTTGAGGCCTTTCTCTATGTTATCTCAATCATCCAAACCGATTGGATAATAGAAGCAAGGGATGAATGGAAGAATGACAAAAAAGTGTGGACTCTGATTCAAAGGTTGCAGCAAGATTCCAGTGCATCAGATACATTTACATGGAAAAATGATTCACTATGGTACAAAGATCACTTATATTTATGTAAGAACTCCCAACTCAAACAAAAGGTACTATTGGAATCGCACACCTCTCCAGTAGGAGGGCACTCGGGATTTTTTAAAACCTACCATAGAGTTAAGAAGGATTTTTTTTGGGATGGCCTTAAAACCGATGTTCAAAGGTTTGTGGCAGAATATTTGGTTTGCCAACAAAATAAGGTGGAAACAATTAAGACCCCAAGTCTTTTACAACCGTTATCCATCCCAAGTCAGCACTAGGAGGAGGTTTCCATGGATTTCATCACAGGGTTACCAAAGTCTGAAGGAAAGAGTGTCATCATGGTGATTGTTGATAGATTGGCCAAGTACACACACTTTTGTGCACTCTCTTATCCCTTCAAATCTAGAACAGTTGCCACCGCATTCATGGAGACAGTTCAAAACCTACATGGAAGCCCAAAGATTATTGTAAGTGATAGAGATCCCATCTTCACTGGACATTTTTGGACATAATTATTTTATTGTTTGGGTACTCAATTGGCTCATAGCTCATCCTATCATCCTCAATATGATGGACTGACGCAGACCTATTGGCCCCCGGACTGAGATCCGCTCATAGGATCATTCTCTATCCCCTTAAGCCAAAGCGGCTCCTTTTGACCTCCTGCCAGAATCTACAATTTATCGATCCACAGGTCCTTTTTGTAGCTCGCAATCTCGTGAGTTCGTGAGTCATGACTCCCAACTCTTCCTTCTCAAATCCACAAAATGGTTATGGCTCCTTCTCTGTCAGCACCCTCTGCGTGTGACCACCGGCTAGACATAAATGCTAGCGCCTCTCACAACTCGCCACTTCACGAGTTGAAGGGTTGAACTCTCGTGCTCTTATCTCACGAATCCCCAAGATGCGAGAAGTCAATGGAGTGTTGACTCCATTCTCTAGGCGACGCGTGTCCACCGGTCAATCACGCGGGCCCTACCTTGAGGTTCTACCACGCATCCACACTCGTGCCTCGACTCTCAGCACTTTGCGACTTTTGCAATCGAAAGTGACTCCTCTCAACCTCCGAACCTTGAATGCGTGAAATGCGATGGGGTTCTTGATCCAACGATCCTCCCGTGACCTGGATTCAATGGCTATCTTTTCTCCTCACGATTTTGCGACTTTGCAACTCAGAGCACCCAAATCTAGGGCTCTCACCCTGCGAACCTCCGAGTTCGCGAGATCCTCTGATCTCTGCCACCTGTCCTCCTAAGATGGACAATTGAGATTCTCTCATGACTTCGCTACTCACGAAGTTGAAGGACTTCTCTTTCTGACCTCCAATGTCTGAATCCCCGATATGGGTGATTTCGCAACACGTATCCTCCTTCTAACGGACGACTCAGATTCTTTCGCAGTTTCGCGACTTTGGGACTTTTGGGACAAAAGTCTCGACCTCTTACCCTCCGATATGCTGAAATGTCGAAATTCTGACAAAAGTCTCTGCTTCTTCTCTCTATGCTCTCTTGATTGATTATGTTGCTCATGTTACAATGATACAAGTGAGGGTGTCTATATACGTTTTCCCTCCGGCTCCTAAAACTGTCTAATCTAAGAATTCAAAGCTACCTACTTACATTTACTAGCATAAATGCCTCTTAGTCCTTCAGACAAGAGCGGGATGCTCAAGGTTTGATTACAATATACAAGTATGCCTTTTCTTAATTATTTCATTTACGTTTGGCATATCAAACTTCAAAACTTTTCAAACAATTCATCATGTGCCAAAATGCGTTGGTGTTTCCCCCATGCTCGCTTGTTGTTGGCAATGCTCCTGCAACATACTCCCTCACTTGAAAATTTTCATGGGATCCTATCCATGAGCTCTCGCATGGTTTTTCCATGCTTCTGGATCTCTGCTTCGTTCTCCTAGCTGGCATTTTCAACTGGATGTCCCTTCCACTTGACCAAATATTCAAAGTATTCCTTTGTCCTAGTCCTTTTACTAACTCTTTTGTTCAGTATGCTTTCCATCTGTGGCTTCTCTGCAACTTGCATCTGTTTAGTCCACTGAACCTCTGGTTGTTCATCACCTGTTCTAGCTTTGTATGGGTACAAATCTGAGACACTGAATATCAGAGAAATTTTGATCCGATCGGGTAATTCAATCTCATAAGCATTTGCCCAAAATTTCTTCAAGACCTTACATGGTCCAATCTTCTTCATCTTCAGTTTGTTATATGTCCTCTTTGAGAATATTTCCTTTCTAAGATGTGCTAGAATCAAATCACCAACCTCAAATTGAAGTTGTCTCCTATGTTGATCTGCACTGTGCTTATACTCTTGGCTCGAGTTCTACAATCGCTCCTTCACCTGGCTATGAAGTTCCTTCATCGCTTCGGAAAAATATTCTGCACTAGCACTTCTTCTCTCATCCCATTCTGAATCCCTCAATTCAGATACTCCTCTTGGATGTGTCCCATAAACAATTTGGAATGGACTCTACCCTGTGCTTCTGTTGATTGAATCATTGTAAGAAAATTCCACCTGTGGCAGAATATTGTCCCACTGACTGTGGTGTTCTGTCACCAAGCTCCTCAGCAAGTCTCCCAAACTTATGTTCACAACTTTTGTCTATCCATCCATCTAAGGATGATAAGCTGAACTGAATGACAAGTTCGTTCCTATCTTTTTCCATAAGGTTCTCCAGAAGTGTCCCATGAACTTGGTGTTTTGATCCGAAACTATGCTCCTTGGTAAGCCGTGAAGTCGAATGACTTCTTTGAAAAACAAATTCTCAATGTGAGTGGCATCACTGGTTTTCTGACATGGTATGAAGTGTGCCATATTAGAAAACCTATCTACCACTACAAACATCGAATCAAACCCTCTTTGTGTTCTCAACAGCCCCAATATGTAGTCCATGCTGACTGCATCCCACGGCCTGTCAGGTATGGGTAACGGTTGATAAAAGCCTCCATTCTGCCTCTTCCCTTTTGAATGCTGACAAATTCTTCATCTGTCCACAAATATTTTGACATCTGCTCTCATTCTTGGCCAAAAATATGACTCATTTAACTTTGAGAATGTCTTTTCATGACCGAAATGTCCAGCCAATCCTCCACTATGTTTCTCCTTCAACAGATTCTCCCTCATGGAGCATTTTGGAATACAAAGTTGATTACCCTTAAAAAGTAATCCCTCCTAGATCATGTATTATGTCCATTGACTCTTGTCCCTGAGAATTGGATTCTCAATTGCTTCATACACCTCTTTAAAATCTGGATCATCTTTATACATGTCCTTGAGATCATCAAAACCCAATGTTTTGACTCTGAACTCCTGCAACAGCAAACATTTCCTGCTCAAAGCATCAACAACTTTGTTAGCAATTCCAGAAATATTCTTAATCACAAAAGTAAAGTTCTACATGTATTCAACCCATTTAACATGTCTTTGATTCAACTTCTCCTGTTGAGTCACAAATTGCAAAGCATGATTGTCACTATATAAGACAAACTCCTTAGGAATCAAATAATGTCTCCATTTCTTCAATGCCTGAATAATAACATAGAACTCCTTGTCATACGTGGAGTATTTCACTTTTGCGTCATTCAGCTTCTCACTGAAGTATATTATCGGCCTGTCTTCTTGGCTCAAGATTGCCCCTATTGCAAATCCACTTGCATCACATTTTACCTGAAATGTCTTGTTGAAATCCGGTAACACCAAAATTGGTTGTTCCATGATTTTCCTTTTCAACAAATTAAAGCTTTTCTCAGCCTCTTCTGTCTAGTGAAAAGATTTATGTCTTTTCTTCAATGTGTCCATCATCGATGCACTAATTCCACTAAAATTCCTGATGAACTTCCAGTAGAAACTAGCCAATCCATGAAAACTTCTCACCTCAAATATACTCTTCGATGATGGCCAATTCTTAATTACCTCCACCTTATCTAGAGCCATCCTCAAATTATCTACAGAAATAACAAACCCCAAATAAATGAGCTCTATATTCATGAATGAGGATTTATTCATGTTTATCAGCAGCCTCTCTTGCTATAGCCTCTTCATGACTGTAGCCAAATGTTTCATATGCTCTGCCTCTGTTTTACTGAAAATCAGTATGCCATCAAGATACACAATGACAATTTTTTCGATGAAATCCTTCAAGACTTCATTCATCAACCTCATGAAAGTACTTGGCACGTTTGTTAAGCCAAATGACATAACAAGCCATTCATACAACCCGTCATTAGTCTTGAAGGTTGTCTTCCATTCATCACCTTCTCTCATACGAATCTGGTGATATCCACTTTTCAAATCAATCTTCGAAAAAAAAAATTCTCCACTCAAACAATCCATCAAATCATCCATCCTTGGCAATGGAAATCTGTACCTGATGGTTATCTTGTTGATTGATCTTGAGTCAGTACACATCCTCCAGCCTATGTCTTTCTTCAGACTGAGCACTGTCAGAACAACACATGAACTCAAGCTTTCTCTAACCAACCCCTTGTCCATTAAGTCCTAGACCTATCTTTTGACCTCTTCATTCTCCTGTGGCATCAATCTGTACGCTGCTTTGTTTGGTAAACTAGCTCCAGGTATGAGATCAATGTGATGACTTACACTTCTAATCGGTGGCAATGAACGAGGTCGTTCGTCCACTACTATGTCAACAAACTCTTCCAACAGTTTCTGAACCTCTTCCGGTAAATCATCTACCCTTGTACTCATTAAAACAATTTTTGGCTTCTTGACCACAATTAATTGTGGTTCCTCCTTCTTCTTAACCTCTGTAAGAAGTTCCTTCTCACTCATAAGAAGTACAATGTTGCTTATTTCAGGTTTCACCTCCTTATCTTTGATTGGAAGCAACATGTGAGTTCTCCCATTCTTCTCTAGGGTGTATGTGTTCTTCCTCCCATCATGAATCACATTTATGTCATATTTCCATGGTCTACCTAGCAATAGATGACAAACATCCATGGGAATAACATCACAAAGTATTTCATCTTTATACCCTCCTATTTTAAATTCAACTAAAAATTATTTAGTGACATTTACCTTATGTCCTTTTTGTAGCCATGAAACTCTGTATGGGCTTGGATGTTCAATAGTCTCCAGCTATAGCTTTTCTACCATCTCTATAGAAATGAGATTATCTTTGCTACCACTATCCACGATGACCTTGCATACCCTGTCTTTGGTCTTGCAAACAATCTGAAAAAGTATGTTCCTCTGCACTGGATTATCCACCTCCTTCTCTGTTGTTAAGAGAACTTTTCGCATCATCAACGATCTTCTGCCTTCAGCATCCTCTGCCTCAACATTCCACCTTTGCACTTCGGCAATGTGAGTCTCACCTCCTTCTTTCTTCTTATCTGGACATTCATAATATTTATGTTCAACCTTTCCGCATGTGAAGCATTTCACCACTCCACCTCTTCCTCTTCCTCTACCTCTGGTACGAGGAAAAATGTTTCCATCAACATACTGACCTTTCTGTTTGGTATGTTGCCCTCTCTATGAACTTCCACCTCTCTCAGTATGAATCTGAGGTTTCTTCCAGTCTTCCTTGGGTTTCTGATTTCTATCCTGGGCAACTGATTTGCCTCTGGGCTGACTTCTGCCTCGGCCACTTTGACCTTGTTTTCGGCTCATCTTCTCTTTAGCCTTTAGAGCCATACGATAAGCATATTCCACCATTCAGATGGTCACCATGCTCATCTCATCCTGAATGTCATATCTCAGACCATTCATGTACCTAGAAACTTTTTCATCATCACTTTCGCGATGACCTACCCTGATGTTCAGCCTATAGAATTCTTCAGTATATTCCTTCACTGTCATCAGCTTTTGTCTCAAATTTTTCATTCTCTAAAACGGAGTAATCTGGTAATCCCTGGGAATGAATTTTACCTTCATCTTCACGATCATCCTATCCCAACTCTTGATTTTATGCTTGCCTTTGCAGCGTCTGTCAGCTTGTAGCTCATCCCACCATAATGTTGCATGTCCTTTAAGTCTTGTGATAGCATGTTTGAATTTTTTGTCTTCCTTGACATCTTCATAGTCAAAATATGTGTCCAGAGTTCTAATCCAGTCTATAAGCTCTTCAGCATCCAGGTTTCCTTCATATACTGGAATATCCATTTTTTCCTTAGCACCCATTCTTGCAACAGCCCTAATCAAGCGTTCATTTGTTGCATCTTCAACTGTGACTTCTTCTCCTTCATGTCAAGCTTCATTTTCACTTTCGAAATCACTGACATCTCCGACACCAGTTGTGCGCCTCTATGTTGTCTCCATGTCCTCGAGTCTAGCGTGTATGTCATGCATCTCTCTTTCCATGGATGGATTTGGCACCTGCCTACCCCTTCCTCTTGGCATTTCCCTTTCCTCTGGCGGATCGGGTGTTTGCCTGTCTCTTCTTCTCGACGGTGTTGGTGACGAAAGTCACTCCTGGATTGCTAGCAGGAGTAGAGCCCGATGCCCATCATTTTTATGTCATAGTTGTTTGTATATGGGTGATCGAATGGAGGGAAACTCAAAACAATAGTGTTCCAACTCTGAAACTAGGCCCGGTATGCATAAGCAAGTGAGGTCTTGCGTAAATTTCAGACAGTGAGCTGTAGTAAAGGGTGAACAGGTGGAAGACTTATACGAGAGAAAAGCGGAGATCTGTTATAAACAGCAGGTTTCTAACAGACTGTAGAAGAAGGCATTTCAACAAAAGATCGGCTTACATTCAAACAAAAAGCCAGAGGACACAATTATGTAATAATAAATCCTTTATCATAACAGAACTGCAATAATCTGCACGAGTCAGACATTCGCAAACCCTCTTAGCATGAGATGAAAATTAGACGGAGTAAGAAGAACTGTCTGTCATAAAACAAGAAATCTCATATACAAATGCATAAGTTGAAAGCTAGAATAGTTGTTAAAACATTACAGTAGGGAGCTCTGCTCAACCATCGATCATTACAAAATGGAAAAAATGTCTACATATAATCTTTCCTTCCTTTCGCCCAACAAAGGCGTCTTCAGAACTTTCAATGGATGGCGTCGCCTCAATCAAATCTCGCCTGCATTGCGCTGTCATACGCTACCTTAATTCGGCATGGCCCGCGCCAAAGGTAGTTGAACCCTTTGAATGTTGACTTGGCATGTAAAGGTTCTTCTGGCGGGTTGAAGACTCGGTGTGGCTTTCCTGAGGGGAAATGGTACAGGGGACCCTCTTGGGAAAAATTTCGGCCTTGACCTCCATACTCTGCAATAAATGAGCAAGGTGAGGTTTGAACCACCCTCTTCTTTCTTCATTAATCTCCAACAGGTATTGGGATCTAGCTCATGTCGAATTGGCATCTGGAGCATCACAGCCTTCCTTCTGAGATTCATCTTGACGCTTCGGGGCTCGAGTGGCCAAATGACAAACGTAAATGCCCCTCCTCCAGGCCTATTCTCTTATGACCAGGCGCTAGAACCATGGGCCCGATCCTGAGCGCTATCGGGAATTTGGGGTTCGGGGTTTCAAAATGCATGAAAAGAGGGGTGCCTACTCCTCGAAACCCCGATATGCAATATGCCGATAGGATTGACACCTGTCTCAATGAGATCGGATGGTCCATATTTGTTTTGGCCCATGTCGCTTCCCACTGCTAAACCTCGGGCAACTGGTTAGCCCCGAAATCCCGATGGCCATCGATCTGCTTCTATGGATGGATCTCGGTCGCCGATGGAAAAACTTTGCCCGCTCAAATGACTTGCTGCTACAAAATGGGATTCTCTCGTGTTATGCTCGGGTGCTTCCCGTGCAAACTACAGACCCAGGCACACCTAATCCTGAGACAAGAAATATCGCCAACATTAGGCTCCATGGGGGATAGAGACGTCCCTGCGATGCTCTAAGAACTCCTTCCGCAGCTTCAGTGTCTTGCTATTGGGATATGGAGTCACCTATTAAGCCTAAAAACATGTAAAAAGAAAATACACAAAGGTAAAAGGACAATATTTACAAACAGAGGAGCCGTCTAAGGCTCAAATAAAACATTTTTTCAGAAAATGTCCATTCACTGGGCTGTTGAAAACCTCTTCACCCTCCAGATCCTGCAACCCGTATGTGTTGTTAGAGAAAATCTCAGATATTTTAAAGGGGCCAATCCAGAGGGCGTCGAACTTATTGTGCTTGCCTTTATCCTGTCTAGGTGTGTCCCACTTAAATACCAAATCCCCGATCTCAAACTCCTTTTTCCTGACCTTCCTGTCAAAAGCCTACTTGATCTTCTGCTGATGACTGTAAGTTGCGTCCCTCACTTGTTCTCTGCTCTGCTGCACTTCCACTATCTAATGAATTCTTCTGATCATATGATCTGGTTCTCCCTCGTAGTATTGAAAGAACTTCGCCACAGGTAAGGTGAGCTGGGTAGGGAAAACCGCCTCTGCTCCGTAGACTAGCTGAAACGGCGAGGTGCCCAGAGACTTCTTCGTCGTGACACGATCGGCCCACAGAGAAAATTTCAACTTTGAATCCCAGGCTCTTTTGTTATCCTCTAATAATCTTTTGATGATCTTTATCAGGATTTTGTTAGAGGATTCCACTAAACCATTTCCCTGGGGATAGTAGGGGGTGGAGTGAACTAGCAAGATATGGAACTGCTCACAGAACTTAATTAAAGGTTCAGATTTGAAAGAAGCAGCATTATCGGTGATGATTCTGCTGGGATAGCCAAATCGGGCTATGATATCCTCCAGGAAGCTGATAATTACTTTGTGTGATGCGCTTCTAGTGGGGACCGCTTCTATCCACTTGGTGAAATAATCTGTCGCAATCAGGATCCATCTGTGCTGACCACTTGAGGGAGGATGAAATTCTCCGATGAAGTCCAACCCCCACTGCTAAAAAGGTGTCGAAGCCACTATGGGTTTTAATGGCAGCGATTTGAGCTACTTCTTTCTTGAGAACTTTTGACATTTGGTGCAAGGTCTGATCTCCCTGCAAACATTGGGGAATAAAGTGGGCCAGTAATACCCAGCTCAGAGTATCTTGTGGGCTGTGGTCTTCCAGAAATGATGACCTTCGCAAAGGCCGCTATGAAAATCAAACATAACCTTCTGGGCCTCCTACGGGTCCAGGCATCTCAGAAATACCCCTAGAGGGTCTTTCCAGTACAAGGTTTGGTCGATGAGGCAATACCTGACTGCCTTGAGCTTTAGAGCCCTTGCTTTTCTTTTTCCCATTCCATCGGGGGGCTTCAAATCCTGCAGGAAATATAGAACGTCACGATACCAGGCACATTCTGCCAGCGATAAGTCATCTTGAGAGCATGGGCTAGGTGATTCAGCTTGCTGATATCCTGGGCAAGTATTGATGAAACTAACTCCCAAGGCTTCGCATTTGGATTCAGCCAGTAGCTTGGCCAAACCTTGCACCTTAACCAACTTGGTGGGTTTTATCTCTAAGTCAAATTCCAGAATTTTAGCGATCCATCGGCCTCTTTTCCCATCTACGTCGGGCTGCACAAGGATGTCCTTCACGGAAGCTGAAGGAACATATGTTGTTACCTTTGAATGCAGGACATAGACTCTGAAATATTTAAGAGCTTTCACTAAGGCATAGGCCTACTTCTCCATGATTTCATACCTGCTCTCTGCATCTCTTAACGCCCTGTTGAAGAAGGCGATGGGCTGCTCACACCCTTCCTCATTTTTATGCAATAAGACCATCGCCATTGTATCAAAAGAAGCAAAGGAGAAAATTAGGAACTCTTTGGAATAGTCAGGACTGATTAGCACAGGTGCCTCTGTCAATACCCTTTTTATTTGGTCAAAAGAGGCCCTGGTATCAGCGGTCCATTTCACTTCATTTCCCTTCCTGAGCATGGTCTTGATGTGTTTCACTAGCTTGGCAAAATTCGAGACAAACCTCCTTAGAAAATTAATTTTCCCCAAAAAGGCCTGAACCTCTTTTTTAGACCTGGGAAGTGACAAGGCTTGAATTGCCTCCACCCTGCTGGGATCAATTCTCACTCCCTCTACCGATACTATATGTCCCAATAACTTCCCTTCCTGCATAGCAAACAGGGACTTCTTGGGATTCAGGGAAAGACCAAATCTCCGTCACTTCGAGAAAACTCTCCTTAAGTGGCAGCGATGCTCCTTATCAGACCTGGAGAAGACTGTGATGTCGTCTAGGTAGATTACTACAAACTGGTCTTTCTCTCCGATGAAGGCTATATCCATGGCTTGCTGGAATGTTGCTCCTGCATTCATTAGCCCGAATGGCATTTTGGCATACATGCATGTTCCCCAAGGAGTTGTGAAGGTTGTCTTCTCCCTGTCCTCGGGCATGACTGATACCTGGTTATAGCCAAAAAACCCATTGATCATGGATATCCTGGATGCACCAATTACCCTCTGTAGTATGTGTTCCATCTTAGGTAAGGGGTAATTGTCTTTCTTTGAGCTTCTGTTGAGATTCCTGAAATCAACACAGAGTCTGATTTCTCCACTCTTCTTCCTTACTGGGACCAAGTTGGCCACCCATTTAGAATATATCAAGGGGACAATAATTTGGGCATCTAACAATTTCTTCACTTCTTTCTCCATGACAGGTAGCAACATGGGATTTATCTGTCTCAGCTTCTGTCTAAATGGTTTAGCCTCTTCCTTTAGTGGGATCTTGTGCTCAATGACAGATGTGTCATAGGTCTTGAGGTCTTCATACGTCCATGCAAACACATCAACAAACTCTTTTAGCAACTCAGTATATTCAGCCTTCTGTTCTCTGGTCAAACTGCTTGATAATTTGACAAACCTGGGCTCCTCCGGTGTGCCAATGTTGCATTCAGTTGTCTCGGCATCTTCATTTGAGACCCTGTCCTTTACTAGAACATCATTCCCATCGAATAATCTTTCTAAAGGGACAAGTACTCTCAGAATGTGATTGTTGGGTAGCTAAATGATCTGATGATTAGCGATTTTGTTTAAAAACTCCTCAGGACGAGGGTCACCTTCTAGGTTGGGATCCTGGTCAATATGCAACGCAGAAAATTCATCAACTAATTGGAGAAACCTTGCGAGATCAGAATCATCTTCGAACACCTTCCAATGCTTGACATTGTCTAGCACCAAGGGCCTATATCTTATATCAACATCATTTTTTACCATAGGTGGCAGAGGAAATTTGAGCAAACCAGCTGAGACGGCTAAAGAATCGGCCAAAGTATTTTCTCCCCTCAGAATGAAAGAAATGTTAAAAGCCAAGAAGAAATCATCTATAAGGTCCCATACTTCATTCTGATAATTCTTGAGCTAGGGATTATGGGCTCGATAAGCATTCCTTACCTGCTAAATAATCAACTCAGCATCTCCGAATATTGCTATCTTTTTAATTCCCATTTCCTTTGCGGCCCTCATACCCAGAACAAGAGCTTCATACTCTACCATGTTGTTGGTGGCTTCGAATTCCAGCTTGTATGACAGAGACACAACTTCTTGACAAGGTGATATGAAAACCACTCCAGCGCCGGCGCCTTCGCTAGAAGAAGCTCCATCAAAAACATCTTCCACACAGGGGAGCTTTAAGGGGAAATCAGATAATCAGGGCTGGGATGTTTTCTGATTAGTAAAGAGCTTTCAGGGGCATCGGTAAGCTACAGCAAACTAGACCCCAAGTCGGTGCCAAGTGCAAAGATGGGGTGATTGGTAGGGTCTGCTTCATCACTAACAATATAGGATAGTTGGGCTTCTCTGTATAATATCCTTTGTTCCCCTCCAAAGACCGGAATGGTGGCATATGTAAGATCCATCTGTAGTGTCCCTCCAAGTTTTTTAATCCACAACCTAGACAATAGCATACCAAATTTGGGAGGAACATCAGCTACCACGATATCCATGACCACACTTTTCATGGGCAGCTGAAACAGGGAAACCACCAGGTCTTTGATGACTCCTAGACACTGCACTCTCCTTGAGTCGAAAGAATATAAATCATGATAAGTTCTTGTCACCTCCAGTCCCAATTCCTCCATCACTATTTTTGGCATAAGGTTATGGGAATCCCCTGAATCCATGAGGCAGTTATGCAACACTTTATCATGTATGTTCAGGGATGTGTAGAAGGGGGGGGATGAGTCATCTCTGTCTTCTATCATAGGGCCTAATATGATGGCTGGATTCTCATCTTGAAGGTTTACTGAGTCAGAGGGGGGCTGGGGGTACTCAGATTGTAGCAACTTGGAGAGGGATCTTTTAAAATCTTTGTTTTTAACTAGCTCTGAGAGGGGGACGGGGATCCTAATCTTTTGAATTTCATGTTCAAAATTAAAGGATGGAATAGGCTTAGGAGCTTCCCTTACCTCGGCGATGGGTTCTTTGACTGCTGGAAAAGTGCTCTGAGCTCTTTTATCCTTAGTAGTGGCTGCTGCAGATCTAGTAGGTTTTTCTGCTATGAGGGGCTGGTCTGGGTTGTCAAAGTCTCCTTCTTTCCTTCTCGACCTGAGATTATATCTGTTAGAAGTGTGACTGACCCTTTTCTCTTTCCCCAACTCATGAATTTGAGCGCTCATCAGGGATTCTTCATATGCGAACTGCGTTAAATGGGGAAAAGGGGGAGTGTCTTCAATACAGTGAATCTCAGGGCCAAACTCGTCTATCTCCTCTCTTTCCTCATAATCAACTAGGTTGTTTTGGAGGGGGGTTTGAACCCTTTGATCATCTCTATCTTTTCCCCTTTGTTCCCTCGGGAAAACCTGAGGCATATTGTTAGCAGGTCGTCTGAAACCTCTATTATCAGTGTTCTGGGGATTTCTGTACATGGGATTCCCTTCTAATTCCCACCTCTCCATCTTGGCAGCAAGCAATTTTATTGCTCTAGCTGTCTCATCTGTCTGATGGGGCAAGGGAGAGGAACTGGATAAGGAAATTTCATGCTTGTTCTTGGGCGTATTTCTATCACCTGCATTCCTGAGTCGGTTGACAGCCAATATGTTAGATTCTACCTCCACGGCCGCATCCTGCATGTGGGCCAGCGTAGCATCTCTTCTCTCCCTTAGCAGTAAGCAGAAATTAGGATCAAAAGCGCTAGAGTAAGTGATCTTTGCAGAGGCTTCAGAGGGTTTTATCTCAGCAGGGATTCTGTTGTACATTTTATTAAATCTCTTGGAGAAGTCGGGGACAGACTCTCCTTCCTTTCTCTTAAATGACCCAAACTCGGTCATGTAATACATGAAATATTTTTTATCTCCCCACTATCTCAAAAAGGTACTATCTAAAGCTTCTATCCCATCAATAGATCCAAGAGGCAGGGCCTTGAACCATTTTCTAGCCTCTCCTTGGAGACTATGGACAAAAATTCTCATCCATACATCTGCGTGCATGATAACATTATCATCCGTGAAAGTATAAAAGGTTGCTAGGTGTTCTTCAGCAGCTATGTCCCCCTCGCCTATAAACTTGGGCAGCTGCTTTAGGTATCCTTCTGGTGGGAGGGAATTGAGAAGTTGTGGTAATACAAGAGGAGCATACCTAGTGGCTATAATGGCCTCCATTGCGGTCATAGGGGGATTTTCTCCAGCCATATGGATATTATGTAAAGGGGGACTCGGAGGAGAAGGAGCTCGGAACATGGATACCAGGGATGAGCTCTTAATGGGAGTGGGAAACCAGAGAGGATTTAAGGAGAAAGCTAACTAGCTCAAGTCAGCAGGTGCTCCTCCTTGTGCAGGAGTGGGGAAATATTCTATGGTCCTGGGTCTATGCCAAGGTACAGCTTCAGAGGAGAGGGGAGTGACAAGGATTTCTCCCTCCAATCCCAGACCAGGAGGGGAAAACTCAGCAGGAACACTCCCAAAATTCAGGAAATGGGAAATTTCTGAAGGAGGTCTATTAAGAAAATGAGGAGGAGAAAACGAAGTTCTTACAGAAGGAGATGGTGGATTACCTGTTTCGATGGTGGGAGCTTCTTCTTCAGGGGCCTTTCCTTTTCTGAGAACCACCTCTGGATTGGTTTCAGGTGTAGCCAGGGGCAGCTGCGGATGAGACTGCGTGTGTCTACCTCTGAAAGACACAATTAATATAACAAGTTCTCCCCAGCGGAGTCATCACAATGGAGTCACCAGGTGCACAACAACAATCTTGATAATTCTAATATCTGATGCACCTTCAGAATCAGTTAATCGTTGTCGTTCAATCCTAGGGAAAATATTCAACTTCGTCCTCGACAATGGCACCAGAAATGTTGGCGACGGAAGTCGCTCCTGGATTGCTAGCAGGAGCATAGCCCGACGCCCATAATTTTTATGTCACGGTTGTTTGTAGATGGGTGATCGAATGGAGGGAAACTCAAAACAATAGCGTTCCAACTCTGAAACCAGGCCCAATATGCATAAGCAAGTGAGGTCTTGCGTAAATTTCAGACAGTGAGCTGTAGTAAAGGGTGAACAGGCGGAAGACTTATACGAGAAAAAAGTGGAGATCTGTTATAAACAACAGGTTCTAACAGACTGTAGAAGAAGGCATTTCAACACAATATCGGCTTACATTCAAACAAAAAGCCAGAGGACACAATTATGTAATAATAAATCCTTTATCATAACAGAACTACAATAATTCGCACGAGTCAGTCGTTCACGAACCCTCTTAGCATGAGATGAAAATTAGACGGAGTAAGAAGAACTGTCTGTCACAAAACAAGAAATATCATATACAAATGCATAAGCTAAAAGCTAGAATAGCTGTTAAAACATTACAGTAGGGAGCTCTGCTCAACCATCGATCATTACAAAATGGAAAAAATGTCTACATATACTATTTCCTTCCTTTTTCCCAGCAGAGGCGTCTTCAGAACTTTCAATGGATGGCGTCGCCTCAATTAAATCTCGCCTGCATTGCGTTGTCATACGCTACCTTAATTCGGCATGGCCCGTGCCAGAGGTAGTTGAACCCTTTGAATGTTGACTTGGCATGTGCAGGTTCTTCTGGTAGGTTGAAGACTCGGCGTGGCTTTCTTGAGGGGAAATGGTACAGGGGACCCTCTTGGGAAGACTTTCGGCCTTGACCTCCATACTCTACAATAAATGAACGAGGTGAGGTTTGAACCACCCTCTTCTTTTTTCATTAATCTCCAACAGGTACTGGGATCTAGCTCACGTCAAATCGGCATCTGGAGCATCACAACCTTCCTTCTAAGATTTAGCTTGATGCTTCGGGGCTCGAGTGGCCAAATGAAAAATGTAAACGCCCCTCCTCCAGGCCTGTTCTCTAATGACCAGGTGCCAGAACCATGGGCCCAATCCTGAGCGCTATCGGGAATTCAGGGTTCGGGGTTTCAAAATGCATGAAACGAGGGGTGCCTAATCCTCAAAACCTTGATATGTGATATGCCGATAGGCTTGAAACTTGTCCCAATGAGATCGGACAGTCCAGATTTGTTTTGGCCCATGGTGCTTCCCGCTGCTAAACCTCGGGCAACTGGTTAGCCCCGAAATCGCGATGGCCATCGATCCGCTTCTATGGATGGATCTCGACCGTCGATGGCAAAACTTCGCCCGCTCGCTTGACTTGCTACTACAAAATGGGATTCACTCGTGTTATGCTCAGGTGCTTCCCGTGCAAACTGTAGACCCGGGCACACCTAATCCTGAGACAAGAAATATCGCCAACAGGCGGCATGGTTGAGATTTTTTTTTTCGCTTCCCCTGTCTGAAGTATACAAACAGAGTCAAGCTCTGATACCACACTAACGCATACCTATCGGCCCTCGGACCGAGATCTGCTCACAAGATCGTTCTCTATCCCCTTGAGCCGAAGCGGCTCCTTTCGACCTCCTGTCGGAATCTATAATTTATCGATCCACAGGTCCTTTTCGCAACTCGCAATCTCCCGAGTTCACAAGTCATGACTCCTGACTCTTCCTTCTCAAATACACGATACCCAAGATCACGAAATTGTTATGGCTCATTCTCTGTCAGCACCCTCTGTGTGTGACCACCGGCTATACTTAAATGCCAGCACCTCTCACAACTTGCCACTTTGCGAGTTGAAGGGTTGAACTCTCGTGCTCTTATCTCGTGAATCCTCAAGATGTGAGAAGTCAATCGAGTGTTGACTCCCTTCTCTAGGTGACGCGTGTCCACCTATCAATAACGTGGGCCCTACCTTGAGGTTCTACCATGCATCCACACTCGTGCCTTAGCTCTCGGCACTTCGCGAATTTTGCAATCAAAAGTGACTCCTCTCAACCTCCGAACCCCCGAATGCACAAAATGCAATGGGGTTCCTGATCCAATGGTCCTCCTATGACCTAGATTCAATGGCTATCTTCGCTCCTCGCGATTTTGTGACTTCATGACTCAGAGCACCCAACTCTTGGGCTCTCACCCTGCGAACCTCCAAGTTCGCGAGATCCTATGATCTCTGCCACCTGTCCTCCTCAAATGGACAATTGTGATTCTCTTGTGACTTCGCTACTCGCGAAGTTGAAGGACTTCTCTTTCTGACCTCTGATGTCTAAATCCCCGATATGGGTGATTTCGCAACACGTATCCTCCTTCTAACGAATGAATCATATTCTTTCATAGTTTCATGGCATCGGGACTTTCGGGACAAAAGTCTCAACCTCTTACCCTCTGATATGCCGAAATGTCGAAATTTTGACACGTCGTCAACACAGTTCCCACAACGGAACTTCCCGCCGTTTTGGAGTTCAGACTTCGCAACTTCGCGAATCCTGATGCTAAGCTTTTGGTTCTTCAACCCTCGAAACCCAAAGATGCAATTACGGGAGTGATCTAACGGCCCCTGTTGGCTCAGAACCTACGGCTCTATTCTCCCCTGAGCTTAAACTAAAAGAAAAAACACTCACCGTAATCCTCCTTGCTCCTCTGCAAGATTTGATGGTCCTCGGGACTTTGTGAATTCCCCTCGGAGAATTCTGATTGTCCAAAGCTTCCTTGACGACTTCAGCGAAATGAACAAAGTGTTCCCTTACGGAAATTGTCCTCTTGCAGAACAATGTCGTTGTGCCTTCTTCCAACACTTCAAGACACTATCCCTCTTGAGCTTGATTGAAAAATCCTCAAGTCCTTTTGGGGAAAATTTCTGCGTGCACTCCTTGCGGCAATTCTTCAAATACTTCCAAGTATTTGAACCTCTTTGACTCTGCGCACTCTCTATGAAAGAAATCTTTCAACAGTTTCCTCAAGCTGCAAACTCTGAGACTCTACTCAGCCAGTGCACACTTTGCATGGCTCCTGTGCTTAACTTGCACTTCTGTGAGAATGAGAACAATGTTATCCCTCCTGATCTTGCAGAGACGAACTCTGACTTCTGTCAACGCACACCTTGCGGACAATTTCACTGCACTCCTTGGAGGAAAACTCTTGCTCAGAAAGAGAAACAATTGAAACTCATTCCTTACTCTCCCTCTCTTCAGATTTCAGACATTAAATATGAAATCATACATTCATACATCAAAGAAAATGCATAACAGAGAGTAAACAAGCATATATCAATCAGCATGTACAACACAGAAAGCAATTGGACACCATGAGTCTGAACTAAAGATCTTTGTATTAATCTAGAATTTATGTACATGGGGTTTTACTCTACATATCTCTCTACTTCTACTCTCTATGCTCTCTTGATTGATTATGTTGCTCATGTTACAATGATACAAGTGAGGGTGTCTATATCTGTTTTCCCTCCGGCTCCTAAAACTATCTAATCTAAGAATTCAAAGCTACCTACTTACATTTACTAACATAAATGCCTCTTAGTCCTTCAGACGAGAGAAGGATGCTCAAGGTCTGATTACAATCTACAAGTACACATTTTCTTAATTGTTTCATTTACATTTGGCGTATCAAACTTCAAAACTTTTCAAACAATTCATCATGTGCCAAAATGCGTTGGTGTTTTCCCCATGCTCGCTTGTTGTTGGCGATGCTCCTGCATCATGGAAAAACCGAGATAGTGAACAAATGTTTGGAAGGCTACCTTTGTTGCTTTGTCTCTGATAAACAAACACAATGGTTCAAATGGTTACCCTTGGCAGAATGGTGGTATAACACTTCTTTTCATACTGCAACAAAAATGACACCATTTATGGCACTTTCTGGATACCACCCTCCTTCCATCAGTTCTTCTCTAAAAGAAAAATATAAGGTTCAAGCAGTGGAAGATCACATCTAGAATCAACAAGAAGTTCTCCAAATCTTAAAGGACAACCTGACCATGGCATAGAATCGCATGAAACAACAAGCAGATCAACATCGTAGTGAAAGAACTTTTGAAGTAGGGGATTGGGTATTTTTAAGACTACAACCATACAAACAGATGTCCCTCAAGCAAGCCAAGAAGGATAATAAATTATCACCAAATTACTATGGCCCTTATAAGGTGTTGCAAGAGATTGGTACTATGGCATACAAATTGGAGCTGCGTGCATCTTCACGAGTACACCTAGTTTTCCATGTTTCATGCTTAAAGAAGGTTATAGGCGACAAGATCCCAGTTCAAACTATATTGCCAGAACTTGACGAGGAAGGAAAAATCATATTGGATCCTGAAGCCATCACTGACACAAGAATTCACCAGCTGAGGAATAGATCCATTTCAGAGTATCTCATTAAATGGAGGAAACTACCGATTGAAGATTCCACTTGGGAAGATGAGTCTTTTATATAGAAGCATCCAGAGTTACTCAAGTGTTGTGGACAACACTTATCTCAAGGGGAGGGGCATGTTAAGCCCTAATATTGGCTCATTACCCCTTAATTGGGGCATATTATGTAATGTTATTTTATTTATGTCAGCTTTAGGCCATTACTTGTAATTATACCTCCTAGTATCCTATATATACCAAGGAGACATTTTCATTTTGAATCATCTTGTACTTGAACATTTAAGTGGGGTAAAAGGAGGTTGCCCCCTCGAAGAGGATTATTATCTGAAATTATCTCTTTTTCAAGGCGTGGAGTACTTTTTCTGAGGTTTTTAATGCTATATTGATATTTGGTTCTTAATAGATTTTATGATGAGTCTATGTGGAATAATAGTAACAGTGGCACAATAAGGCTTTGAGTTGATGGTTTAGGGTTTTATCCACCATTCTGTGTATCATTGTTGATCAACTCATTTCCCTCCCAGTTGTTGCGATAATCATTACCCAGTGACGGAGAAAATGCCAACAGTCGGTGTGTTCTTTTCTTCAAACCCCAAGTCGTGGTTGATGGTCTACTCTTACTGTATTTCCATTGAAAGCATCCCAAAGACCCAGTCTTTGTTGACCCCAAACATTAACACAATCATGTGTGGGTTTTGGATTTGTATCTTGGCGTTCTATCAAAAGGACGTGTGTGTCTTCATTGTCATTGTCAAAGTTATTAAGCCCAGGGTGATTGGAAAGAGACATTATCTCACCTTGTTTAAATACCCACCACTATTAAGTTAACCCTTGTCTCTTTCTGCTAGTGTTAGACGCACTAGTGTGCACTAGGTTATTTTACTCTTACTATCTTTTCTCTCCTCAGGTGTTAACTATTGGTTTAGTCAATGGCTTGGAGTAATAACAAAGGAGTATGTGGATCATTGTTGTTCATTTGAAAAAAAAAATTTGGCATGTGGTTGTAAATCGATGGTGAAATAGATATAAGGTTGGAAGACCATCGGTCCTTTGTGTTTTTGTTTAAAAAGATAAACGAGCTCTTGTTGCCTCCCTACATTTAATTTTGACAGAGCCTGATTTAGACACCGACTTGTCTTTTCTCTCCTGGAGCACCTTCTAGGGTTGTCAAGTATTGGTTATCAGTTAAATGGTTATGGAAGTCTTGAAAGACACATGTTTTATCGTTGAGTCTTTGTCTGGTCCTTCTATGATAAAATTGTTTGAAAAAATAAGAATGAAAAAAATCGGTTAAATACAGTCGAGGGTTGTCTTCCTATTTGTTATGGTTTCGCTCGTTGTGTTTTATCCAGCATGGTATTGCTTGCATAAGAAGATAGCTATATGATTTTTACTAAGCCCAATTAGGGTTTTGGCAAGGTAAAAAATGATCCATGTGTGTTAATCGAGTTTTGTTCACTCATATATGATTGATTATATTGGAATCATCGTATAGACTACCAATTGTTTTGAAAGGAAGTTATACCCACATAGATAAGGCTCAGGGTTTATGTTTGGGTTGACTGTTGTTATCATTTCAATATTTTGTTGATTAATGTGATGAAGACTTGTGTATAATCAAGCATGCTTTGAAGTCTGTTCACATTTTGAAAAAAGACCTGTGTACATTTTAATTGGGCCTGATTGCAGATTGGTAAACAATGGATGTTGATTGTTTATCGTGGTGCAGTCTGGATTATCAGGGATATATGTTGAGCATATTGATGTGCATGTTTTTATTTATTTTATTTTTATTTTTTGAAAGAAGAAGGGATCAGTGTTTTATTAAACAGTATTGTTGAATGGAAATTTGTTTTATAATTTATGATTGCACAGACTATTATCAATTAAGGAATTCTGGGAAATTTAATTATTGAAGCATCAAGTAGTTTTGTATATGATTGAGGAACAGTGAATGTTGGTGCTTTTTGGATTGATTTTAATACAGAGTTATGATTGTTGATTATTTAATTTATTTTATGAACAATATCCATTAAATCCCCTATCATTTTCTCACTTTTTCGCCCATTACGAATCCCCTCACAATCCCAGATTCATTTTGCACACCCTGTTCTTAAAATTAAATTAAAAAAACTTTGTATTACATCGATTAAGAAATAACACAGAGATGGATCACAGCTGATATGATTTTGTTATTGTTGCACAATCGATTGTTTAATGAATTGTTGAGAAGTAATCATGTTCTTACTCCCTTTCATTTTATCACCGCTCAATACAACCCCCTCAGATATCTCAGAACCCTTATTCACCCCCTGCTCATTGACAATTATTAAATGAATTTTATGGATTGTATTGCATGGGTCTAATGTGATTGTTGATCCAAACTTTGTTTCATATTAAGAGATGTCATGTATGGTTTGTTTAAGAAGCTAGTTGCTAATAAATGTTGCATACAAGATTAGCTTCTTTAGCAGAGGAAGACATAGCCGAAATAACAAGGGCATAGGGAAATGGAACAGAGGGCCTAGAAGGCCAAGATTCTCGATACATTTTGATGCAGATCCTCAAGAGTTAAACCAGCTCTTCCAAGCTAGATTTTTCAATTGGATTAGACAAGGGGTAGTCCAACCTAGACCAGAGATGCCTCCCTTCCAACCCCAGCATGTCCCTGGTATCTCTATGCCCCCTCATGTTTCATTTCAACCTAAAGTTCCCAAGAACGACGGATGGTAGGAGATTGTTCACCCAACAGACTCCCAACATCGTGGCTTGCCAAATTTGTCTCTACCTTCTCCTCCTCCACCTGTTAACCCAAATGTCCATATTTCCCCTGCACACTCACCTGTATAGTCCTCCCACACAAGCAAAAGACTCAAAATTGAATCCCACCACATGCATGACAAAGGAAAAGTTGTTGCTACCCCCTCCTCTCCCTCAAGTGATTCAGCCAAATTTGTTTCATCCCACATGCACTTGAGAGATGATTGTTCTCATGTCATTAGTGAGATCAAGCCTCAAGGCTCCACACATCCTAAGGCTAATTCAGGAAATTCAAAAGGAGATAGCAGCAACAAAGGGAAAATTTCCTCCCAAAGTGGCAAATACAGGTTTTGAGTATATTTTATTATTGTTTTATTAAGAACAGTGGAATGTTGAAGTTTTTGGACAGCATACTATTTTTGGATATTTTGGACATTATATGTTTGGATATGATTTAAAATATCATTGATACTTAATTTTCAAAATTATGAAAATGATTATGGGAGTCACAAGGAGGGATTTGTTTGATTGATTGACTAGTTATGTTTATTTTTTTAAGAAACTAAAGGGAGTCACAAGGGGTCCCACCTACTAGTTAGTATTTATTAAAAGACCCTTATTATTATTATTATATTAATTCTTCCGCTAACTAAAAGTTAGTTGAGTTTTAGTTAACTTAACTAAAATAAGTATTTGAACTACTTCAACTAATTTGGGATGCATAAAAGAAAAATGAGAAGGAAGAACAAGAGGAGAATAGAAGGAGAAAGCATACTAAGGTTTGCTCTTAAGTTTTATTGAGATAGTTCAGTTTTCATTCAGTCTTAAATTCATTAAAAGCCTAATTCTCCTTTATGATAGCAGGGTCCCATTGTAGACAACAAGATTCAAAGTTGAATTACATCATTCAGACACTTGTTTTCAGAGGTGTTGATCTATCTTTGATAGTCTGTGTAGACTTGCTAGTTTATGAATCAAATTTCATGACTGAGAAAGGATATTGTGCAAAGTCGAGTGGGAAACAATCTGTGGAAATATGATCTAGCTTTTAAAGTTCAGTTTTTTACTTCTTGTCAGAGTCTTTTTGTATGGTTTTCATTGAGGATTTCTAAGTTTGACTTTGGTCTAAACTCCCTCAGGGATTTTTGTAAAGAGAAAGATTCTTTCGATTTCTTGGAATGAAATAAGTGTTTTCTATTCTGTCTCATCTGTGTTAATATGTGACTTGGTATTTTTTTATTTTGTCTCCACATTTACTTTTGCATCTGTTATATTCAAAAAATTATATAAAAATGTTGAATTTTACAGCAATCTTCTATTTTAAAAAATCAGCCTAAGCCCTTGTAACTAATACTTGTGTATTGGGAAACAACTTTTGAGGCTATAAACATAGGGTGATATTCTCGTCTATATTGCCTTAGCCAAGCAAGATATGAAAATGCTTGAGTAAGATTATTTCATATATTTTCCTCAAGATTTATTTGGTAACCATACTGGGGAGATCTTCCATATCTCTCTAGTTGTTTTTATGCTTGATTATCATTGAATATATTTACATTTCTGATATTGATCCTTTGACTGTTTCTTTTCTTCATGACTGTACCTATTGCAAGGAAGCCCAATATTGAGCCTAGTCTTCAAGATCAGACTAACATTACTTTAAACTTGTTTAATACCATCTTAGATGTCGCTAATACTCGGATTGAGCTTAATCTCTCATGGGAAATGATTGAACAAGACATAAGTGTCCAATAACGTTGGGAAGCTAGGCAAAGGCAGCTTAGGAATCATCCATAGCTTTCTTTTTCCTACAGTTTAGATCTTATTTTCATGTCCTTAGACCCTTGTATCTCTTGGAGAAGAAGAGGTTTATCACTAGAAATTAATCCTATTGTTGAAATAGGAAGAAGGAACGTTCGTTTGTCAGCCCAACAAAGTTCTCTAAGGAGAACTTTGTCTGATTCATCTAGTTCGTCTTTCTCTCCCTTACCTATCGTTCACAAGATGGCATCTAGTGGTGGCTCTGGTGGCACTAGAGGTGCTTCTTCATATCAACCTTCATCCTCGTCAGTGATTGGTAGCATATATAGTCACCAAGTCCATGTCCAATCTACTATAAACCCCACCAAAGTCATTAAAAAGTATGAGCTTTTTCAGTTTGAGGAAGATGCTACAACTACCTCGTGCCATGTTTCCTCCCCTCTTAACCTAGTACTTGCTATTCATCCACTTCCTAAATTCAAAGAGCATCTCCCTAGGTTTTCATGGAATAACATTGTCACTACGAATGAACACTTGGTGGCATTTTCTAATGCCTGTCACAACATAGGAGCCAATGACAACGACACTTGTATGCACTTATTTGTGAATTCCCTTGAAGGTAAGGTTGCATCTAATTTCTTTGACCTCCCTCCTAATATTTTGTCTACTTGGGAGGATTTAGTCTATTGGTTCAAATCTACCTATGGGCAATACAAAATCCCAGTCGAGCAGTTACAGGAGTACAATAACATCGCTTATAAGGATGGTGATACTATCAAGTCCTTCAACTTGTGTTTCACCAAATTATACAACCAAATCCATGAACTCATTCTCCCTCAGAACCAAGCCACTTGCATGCACTATTATAATGCATTACCTTCCCCCTATCATCATAGGCTTGAGGAAAAGGCCATTGATAACCTTGGGTCCACTCTGCACACTTGTTTAGAGTATGAAGAACAACTAGAAAGAACAGGTCTTCCTAAGGGAGACTCAGTTAAACAGATAGACATGTCCTCCCTCTTACACCTTGTACAAGACATGAATAATCAAATGATAGCGTATGAGCAGAAAGGAAATGTCCCATCTCTTACCCCTGGAGCTTCATCTTTTTATGCACCCCTCTTTAGAAATCCAAATGAAAACAATTTTAATCCTAAAGTTATCATGCCTCGTAGTTGGTGTAACTTTTACGAAGAACACCATGAGGAAAGTACATGTGAGATAAAGAAGAGTGCCAGAGATAAAATATTTGGCAAAAGACCTGAAACTACTATTGTTGTCCTAGACTTTGCAGAGCCATAGGATGTCATGATCATAAATACTAGGAATAAATCATATGCTCCAAAAAGAAAATATGATCCTCCTTGCACTTCTTCTAGCCCAAGATCAGCTTCACCAGTTGCTATTGTTCAGGTTCCTAAGGCTCTTGGCAGTCAAGGAACTACCTCCCCTCTTCCCTCTTCCAAATACAACATTATAAATCAATTGGCCAACATCAAATCATATGCTACCCTCCTGGACATGGTTGTCGTCCCTGAACAACAAAAGCATCTAAAAAATTGCATGGAAGGAAAAGCTTCCATTTTAGCCAACCTATCTAAAGACCTAAAGAGGTAGATGAAGAGGGTTCGTTTGTAAATAAAGTAGGTGTACATAACTGTAAACACCCTGTAAAAAAACCTTGTTTTATATTTTTGTAAAGATTATGGATAAGATTGCCCATTGTTGTCTCATTGACGGTGGTTCGGGCCCAAGTGTAATGTCAAAAATTATTATGGAAGATCTATGCATGTCTTGTACAAATGAAAACTCCAAAAGCATGCTCTCTTATAATATTTTACAACAAATGACCATAGGTGAAATCAAGGATGTGACCTTGGTTTTGTGTGCGCATCTTGAAATAAGGAAAACCCTTAATATTCAGGTAATAGATATTCCAGTGAGTAATTACTCGATCATCTTATTAAGAGATTGGAAAGCTTTGACAAATAGATACCTCTCACTCGACGGGACACACTTATCTGTTCCTCATAATGGTAAAAACATCATAGTCCTAAGAGAGGGGAGAATTTCACCTTACATAGAAAGTGTCCCATGGCCTAATGTGAATTATATCGAGGAGGGACTAGGAGTGTATTCCATCTTTGCGGATGAAGACAACACTACCTTGGAACAAATCAACTTAGAGGATGGGATGTGGCATATGCACTTTGATGGTTCATGCTCCAATGAAGGAAATGGAGCTGGTATTATCTTTTACTCTCATGTGTGTAAGATTCATAACATTTCCTATAGGTTAGATTTTGCTTTCACAAACAATGTCACTAAATTTGAAGCATTACTGCTAGGCATTGAAAATGCCTATAATCTGGGTTGTGGTCACCTTATTGTTTTTGGGGATTCTGAACTTGTTGTAAACCTCGTACGAAAGATATATTCTCCTAGAAACAAGTTAATGAAACGTTACACCCAAACTATTTGGGAACCTATCTCAAACTTACTATCTTTCAACATCACTCATGTTAAAAGGGAATTGAACTCAATGGTTGACAGGTTAGTTGTTTTTGTAGCCTCTCCTACTCGAAAAATTCTGCCACAAAGACCTGATTGTACTTTTCAATCTCTGTATCATCCACACATCCCTGACAACATAGAGTCATGGCAAGTATTTCCTAGTGATGAGAACATATGTGCTTTCATTCAAAATGAACCTTATAATCCTAAGGAAATTATATCGATGGAAGATAACAAAATTCCTAAAGGCTTGACTCCTCTAGAAAGTTCATTTTCATCGAGTGATGTAGGAAAAAAATAAAAACATAAAGAAGAGGAGTCAAAAAGGAAAGTGTGTGAAACCATTTCCTTGAACATTGGAACACCTGAGTCTCCAAAGAATGTTAAAATAGGTGCCCAATGTTTTGATGAAGAAAAATTGAAGTTCGTTAAGCTACTTAGTGAATTTCAAGATGTTTTAGCTTGGTCTTATGAGAATCTTCGTGGTTTTGATCCTGCTCTTATACATTATGTCATTCCTATCAAGGAGGGCATAAAACCAGTTAGGCAAAAACAAACACCCATTAATCCTGCACTGGAAGCAACTATTCGAAAGGAGTTGGAAAAACTCTTGAAGGCTAGGATCATTTTCCCAGTTAAGTATTCTGAGTGGGTTTCAAATTTGGTTCTCGTTCGAAAAACAATTGGTTAGATCATATTATGCATAGATTTTCATGCATAGAATAGGGCTAGTATAAAATATCACTTTCCTCTCCCTAATATGAAAATGATTTTGTAGCAAGTTGCAAGGTCACAGATGATGTCCTTACTTGATGGTTTTTTTATTACAATCAAATCAAGGTAAAGAGGGAGGATAAATATAAACCCACTTTTATTACTCGTTGGGAAACTTTTTCTTATGAATGTATGTCTTTAGGCTTATCTAATGCAAGTGCCACTTTTCAAAGAGATTTGCAAATATCTTTTGACAATTTGATCGGCAATATTATCCAGATCTATCTTGATGACTTAATTGTGTATTCTAAAAACCGATCAGATCATTTAGGTCATCTTAAAAGATTTCTCATGCTATACAGGAAATTTTCCATTTCTCGAAATCCTTATAAGTCTATTTTCGGCCTTACCAAGGGCAAGCTCCTTGGACACATTGTCTCTGATTCAAGAATAAGAATTGATCCTGAAAGGGTTATTGTTATCCTAAATATGTCTGCTCCCACTTCCAAGAAGGAGGTTCAAGCTTTTATGGGTGTTATTAACTTTGTCTATAGGTTTGTTCTTGATTTTGTTGTAATGGTTCAAGACAATTCATAATATTCTTAAGCAAGATCATTCCTTTTCTTGGACAGATGATGTCAAAAATGATTTTGTAGGGATCAAGAGAGCAATCAGTTCCACACTGGTTTTGGCAAAGCCAAATTTTGAGAAAGAATTTATGATATATACTAATGCCACAGAGGAAGCAATTTATGCTATCCTCTTGCAACGTGATGACCAAGGTAATGAAAAACCGGTGGCTTACATGATTCAAAGCTTTTCTGATGATGAGTTTAAATATTCTTTTATTGAAAAGCATGTTTTCTCTCTTGTTAAAGTTGTTGAAATTTTTTGCCACTTCATCTTAGGTAAGCACACGTTGGTAAAAGTCCCTTTACCCATTGTCAATTTTTTTCTCCCACAAAATTATCTTTCATGGAATATTGCACATTGGCTTGCCAAGATCCAGGAGCATGATTTAACTATCGTGACTTATAACACCATCAAGGGACGTGACTTAGCCCTTCACTTAGCTCATCATGTTGAAACTAGTGAAGAAATTGATGAACAAGATAGCTCTCTATCAGCATTGTTCTACATTGATAATAAAATCCTTCCTGTGTCTGAACATCTTTGGTATAAAAAATTGATTTACTATTTGCAAAATCAAAGATGTCTAGATAAATTAGACACTCATCAAAGAAGAAGGCTCTATCTCGAATCTGTCAGATATGTCATTATAGGAGACTTCTTCTTTAGAATATATGTCAATGGTATGTTGCTTCGCTGTGTAAATAATGAGGAAGCACATAAATTGTTGCAAGAAACTCATGGTTCCTCAAATTTTGTTATTCATGTAGGAGGTCATTTTTTTGCTAAAACCACTACTTTTAAGATTATCATAAAAGGATACTATTTTCCTTCAACATTTCATGATTCTTATGATTTTTCGAGATCTTGTGACAAGTGTCAAAAATTTGTTGGGAAAGAACATCTTTCAGCCATGCCTTTACAGCCTGTCCTCCCGGACTTTCCTTTTTCAAAATGGGGTTTGGAATTTATTGGTCCTATTAATCCTCTATCTTCAGCAAGACAAGTCTTTATCTTGATAGCCACAGACTATTTTACTAAATGGACTAAAGTTGTCTCGCTTAAACATTCACAGGATGAGCAGGTGGTTTTTTTCCTTGAAAATAATATTTTTTTTCATATTTGGTCTTCCTTTGGAAATTATTACAGACAATGGTCTTGCTTTTATTTTCGCTAAGACGACCCAATTTTTAGCTAAGTTGGGGGTTAAACATTTTACCTTGTTAGGTTATTATCCCCAAGGAAATGGGCAGGCCGAGTTTATCAATAAGAATCTAGTAAGAATTGTTAAAAGGCTCATTGAAGATAAGCCTCATCAATGGAATACTCTCCTCACTTACGCCCTTTGGGCGGATTGAACTACCACCAAGGTGAGCACTGGTTGCACTCATTTCCAGCTTGTTTATGGTCAAGAAGCCATTCTTCTTACTGAGATGGAAATTTCCTCCTTAAGGTTAATGCTACAGGTCAAAGAATTAAATTCTTCTGATGTTTCTCAAAGAATGAATGCACTTTTGTCTTTAGAGGAGCAAAGGACATTTTCCTTGGATAATATAAAGAGAAGACAACATACTGTTAAAAAATATTTCAACAAGAGTGTCAAAGCTGTCAAATTTAAAGTCAATGAGAAGGTATTGTTGTGGGATTCATCTCATGCTGATAGAGGAAGGAATTCAAAGTTTCAAAACTTATGGTTGGGTCCTTTTAAGATCGCTTTTGTCCTGGGCACAAATTCCTACATTCTAAAGGACTTACAAGAGTGATTGTTTTCCTACATCATTAATGGTTCTCACTTAAATCATTATGTGGAACCAACTTGAAAAGTTTAACACTGTATGGAATGTTTTCTGTATTATAGTATTTTTTCATTTCTGCTTTTACATTAGTATTTTTTCATTCTGTTTTTACATTTCAATTTTTCAATTTATGTCATTTCATTTCTGCTTATTTCAATTTTGTTGTTTCATTTTTTCTATGACATTTCTTCTTTTTGTTCTTTTTTACTACATTTCTTGTCAAAATAAAATGTTGGATCATTTTTTCCATAGCAACGCTTCTGCAAAGTATTGTTAATCAATAACAATCAAGTTACATAGTTGTCATGATGTTCCCCTTGAAAGAATCATTGAAATTGTTATCTGCTTCCACTATTGTTTTATAAGATAGTTGGTTTTATCCCTCTTTTGCTTTCCTTTTCTTCATCCATTTCAAGATTCAAAGGAGCAAGTTCAGAAATTTTTTCTCCTTGAAGTCAAGAACATTATTTTTTTAGTTGAATGATTATGCTGACAGGGATAAACCCCCTCATACTTAACACTTTCCATGAGTTTTTCCCAGATTCCCGGTCATTTTTCCCTTAAATCCACTCACTTTCCCCTGTTGCATAATCATTTTGATTTATATCTTCTTGATATGATGTTACTTGGTCTACGAAAGCAGACATTCTGATTTCTAAATCTGTTGGAAATAGATTTCCCTGTGGATTCACTAGTTTGTTGACAATTAAAATTGTAATGATGAATTATGCCTGCAAAGTATTGCTAAAGCATTATTATTTAACTATGCTAATAATATAATACTAGTAGGTGGTGTTATCACTCCAAGAAACCCTTTGTGGTTGCGGACCAAAGGTGCTTGGTAACTTAAGAAATGAATGTTTTTGTATTTTATGAAGGTGGATCAATGGGATAACTCAATTCAACTTATAGCATTCAGACATCGAAGTGATAAACAAATAAACAGTGCTCTCCAAGATTGGTTAAACAGTAAGATAGCTTTAAGTGGATGAAGAAAAGATTGCTCATAAACCAGTGCAAAGCAAGGCTTAATAAACAACTAAAGAGACTGATAATAAAGTTATGAACCAAACAATAGGATAACAGCTATTCAAGGTTGGACAACAATATATCAGTGAAGGAGAAGTATGGAAGACTGCCACCAAAATGGAAAGAAACCTGTGATCTGTATTAGCAAATAAGAAGTCTAAGTACAAGGAG
>ML799209.1:411932-430542 GCA_009831015.1 Picea engelmannii | reverse complement strand
TTTTTTCCATGTTAGAGTTTTGTGGACTGGCAACAGGTAGGACCTGAACTCAACGTTTGAATGCAAAGAAGTTTTAAACCAGCAGCTACCTGTCCTAGACAATCCTGTATATTCTGCAATGGAGGCCTCATCTATGATAAATTGCTCTCTGCCGATTTTAGCAACTCCGATAACCTTGTGTTTTCCTTGATTTGAAACGCTGGCTGAATTCGGAGCTACTGTGTCAATTTTCCCGAAAATAGGGACCGAGCTTTGTAAATTCCGATTTGTTGAGAACAAAATCGCGCATCAGCAGGCATCTCCAGCGATTCTCGGGTTGTTTGATACCACTTTGCGTTTTATGATGGACAAATGTCCTGCCAAAATGGCGAATGTTTCTGCCACTGAGGAGGGAGAAGAAACCGTGCAACCGTAACTGACCATCACCACTCGACGCAGATTTGGAAATGATTGTGCGATGGATCATACACAGGGGTTTGAAAGCTTTCGGCTGAGACCCACGAACGAATATCATTTCCCGCAATATGAGCTTTTCGACGGTTTGAACATTGATGATTACCATGATCTTTGACATTTGGCTCGTGCGAAAGCACGAGCTTTCTTTTTGTGCGTTTAACCCTTTTCGGTGGTTGCTTACATTTTGAATCTACCACTTTGCTGACGAAACTGAACGCTTTCGGTGGTTAATGAGCACGCCGGGGGCTCGCCCAAACCACCGAAAGCTGTTGTTTTTCCAATCTCTTGACAAAACCAAATACCAAAGATTTTCTTGAACTATGAAAACACAAAACGAGATTAAGCATGCGACCAATAGCTAAGATATCCTCTACAAAGTCCAACCGAAAGAACGGTTTTACTTTGGGAGTTAACAGGTGGGACCCCCTTGTATACTATAGCCACAAGGATAGATATACTACACATGTTTTGTTGTTGTTATGATGTTGCCTACACAGTCCTACATTTGTGATGATGCAGTCTTGGTTTCGTTGGCGTGATAATATGTGGATAATGCATTATTGTGGAATGTTTTTTGCGATACAGAACAATTTTATGGGTATGAAGAGCATGTTATTTACATTTGCTATGTTATAAACTTGTTACTAATTCTTATGATTGATTACCTAGCCACATATATTAAAGGGATAATTTAATGGTAGCATGATCAAAACAAAGAAAAAAACTATGAAAAGGTTATAAAGTATAGCAAAATGAAAGAAACTATGTATTTGAGCTATAATAAAAGACTATTCAAATTTTGAATGAAAGAGTTAAGGGATACTAGTGTTAGTCCTAGTTGTTATGCTATTTGTTTGGTTAATGGACTATGCAAATTTCATTAGATTCGAATGGAGGTGCATATAGCATTGTTAATATGGATTATTGCGTGGAGTTATAGCAAGGGTTAACGTGTAAACTATCTTGGGTGGTGCAATATGCAATGGATATCATCTCAGATCTCACGATGGTTTAGCATTGAATATGCATAGGTTATATGGCTTTATTATTGGTGAATGTTATGCTTATTGGGTTGTCTCATACTTCAATTTGAATGGGGCCAAGTGATGGAAGCGATGTACATTTACTGCACGTCACTCTATAATTTCCCTATTTCCCATCACCCTAGCATTGTTCCATTGTTTCAATTTCACTATGTTGGTTGTGAAGCTCCGCATTTTCAAGTTTTTGGAAGGGAGAGATCATCCAACTTGTCATTTAAGAATTTTTCCCATATGATTATTTTCTCTCCATCGATGATGTATTATTTGTTGTATGAACCAAATAATGGCTCAGTGATGCTTGGATTCTGTGTGTTCTTGAGATTTTTTACTTTGTGTAAATGTGTGTTATGGCTCTCTGTGATGACTCAAAATTGTTGGCAATTATAATCAAGAGAAATGCGTATTATTAAGTTGTGCGTTGGTGGTTGCTTGGTTAGTGTGGATTTTATGATGAGTCTTTGTGGAATAATAATAACAGTGGTGCGATAAGGCTTTGAGTTGATGGTTGAGGGTTTTATCCATCATTTTGTGTATCAATGTCAATCAACTTGTTTCCCTCCCAGATGTTGTGATAATCCTTACATAGTGACGAAGAAAATGCCAATAGTTTGTGTGTTCTTTTCTTCAAACCCCAAGTCATGGTTTATGGCCTGCTCTTATTGTCTTTTCATTGAAAGTGTCCCAAAGATCCAGTCTTTGTTGGCCCCAGACATTAACACAGGCTTGTGTGGGTTTTGGATTGATACAGGTTGTATCTTGGCATTCTGTCAAAAGGACGTGTGTGTCTTCATTGTTTTTGTTGTCAAAGTTATTAACCCCTGGGTGATTGAATTGAGATGATATCTCGCACCGTTTAAATACCCACTATTGGCTACAGAAGTGACTCATGGATTGCAGCAAGAGTAAGCCTGAGGCCCATCAGTTTATGCCATGATTTGTTTATAAAGAGGGTGATCAAATGGAAGTAAACTCAGAACAGTATCACTCACTTAGAAAATTGGGTTGGAACAGCAAGGACATGTGAGGTCTTGATTCAACTTGAGCCAGTAAGTTTGCATAGTGGTGAGTAAGTGAAAGAAAAGAAAGGGGAAAAGTCTTAGATATGAGATCCTCTCAGACCAGAGAAACTTCAAAGTAAACCTCAAATGTTGCGGAACTAATACAATCAAACATGCATTATATAGTTACAACAACACCCGACTGGATCATCCATACTCGAGATTTCATATTCAGAGGAACAAGGAAAGGAGGAGGTTGGCCGCCATTAAACAAGAAATCTCAAAATATCGTTGTACAACTAGAGAACCAAAGGATTTGTTAAATCTTTACAGTCGAGAGCTTAGCTCTACCATCGATAGATTACGAAAATGAAAAAATTGCCTACATATACCCAAAGCCAATAACAACAGCAAAACCAAGACTTATTATTAAAAACATTACGTCTGCATGTTTACTAGCAGACTGCACCTGCAGTCTCTAGATGGTTGTGCGCTTGTGCCAGATGCAACTAGGCTCCTGGAAACCCTGCAAAAGAATTGACCTATCTTAGGTCCCTTTCTGGACTTTCCATTTATGGTGGAGACGATGTCTAACCACCAACAACCACCTCAATAACTACTTCCTTGGGATTGGGAACAACCCGGCCAACTTTTCATTCTTGGGACGTGGAAGACCTCTCGCACTGCCACCTAGATCGGTTGAATGGCCTAATGATAAGGTGTGGAGGCTGGTGTGAAGACTGGGTCACATGGTTGGAAGTGGTGGATGAGCAGTGACCAGGCAGGGATGAAGGGAAACAATGAATGAGGAGGTGATGGGACATGATTTCTCAAGGGAGGAAACGTTTCTTATGACAAAATGATGCAGAATGGAGAGGGACAGGTGTCAAAAGGCAATATGTTAAAATAGGAATAAGGTGGGCCAGGATGGCGCTGAGTGGAGGTGAGATATGGAGTGGAAGGCAGGTGGTGGAAGATGAAAGGTGGAGGCAATCGTGAGGAGATGATAGGGGGACCCACTTTAAGCCGCCAATTCTGGACCCCCCCCCCCCTATTAAAGGTGGATAAGCAAAGGGGGTATGGAATCCAACCTTGATCGTAGATCTAGGCTCCCNCTTGTTAAAGGTAGAATGACGAAGGGGTTCTGGAATGGAACCCTGGCCATAGATATGGGCACGTAGATCATGGCCGCTCAGATTTTCTCCTTAGCTTCATATGTCGAGAGTCATCCATGATCGATGGCTAAGACTGCTCCATGATTAATGGACTGAATTCTTTCGGGAGTTCTTGCTCCTTTGCTCTCAAAGTCCTAGTAACCGAAAAGCAATGAAGCTCAATCGCATGCCACCTGTGTCTGCTAAAATGGATGGCCCCGATCACTTCTGCGATATAGGTGATGTTCTCGGCGCTAATCCTCATGCAAATTTGCTAATCGTGAATTCCCACTAATCGTCGATCTGCTTCCTCGATGAATCCTGGCCGTTGAAAACAGATCTTCGCCCTCTCGCTTGACTTTGAACCCTGAACGAGATTTTCTGAGATATGCGCTTGGGAACTTCTAGCACAGGCCGCAAATAATCTCCCTTTAGTGGGTTTTTACCCGCCTCTTCACCTTTTGCGCCATGGGCTCAACTTAGGAGAGAAAATGACCCATACCAGAATTTGTGCTAACACCCACCACTGTTAAATTAACCCTTGTCTCTTCTATTCAAGTGTTAGACACACCTGTGTGCACTGGGTTATTTTACTCTTACTATCTTTTCTCTCCTCGGGTGTTAACTATTGGTTTCATCAATGGATTGGAGTAATAAGCAAGGACTGTGTGGCTCATTGATGTTTGTTTCAAAAAAAAAATTAGCATGTGTTTGTAAATCGATGGTGAAATAGATATAAGGTTGGAATACCTTCAACTCTTTGTGTTTTTGTTTAAAAAGATAAACGGGCTCTTGTTGCCTCCCTACATTTAATTTTGATAGAGCCTGATTTAGGCTCTGACTTGTATTTTATCTCCTCGGGCATGTTCTAGGGTTGTCAAGTATTGGTTATCAGTTAAATGGTTATCGAAGTCTTGAAAGACACATGATTTCTTGTCGAGTCTTTGTCTGGTCCTTCTATGATAAAATTGTTTAAACAAATAAGAATGAAAACAATCGGTTTCATACATTCGAGGGTTGTCTTCATATTCATTATGGTTTCACTCACTGTGTTTTATCCAACGTGGTCTTGGTTGCATAAGAAGACACCTGTATGATTTTTACTAAGCCCAATTAGGGTTCTAGCAAGGTAAAAAATTATCACTATGTGTCAATCGATTTATGTTTGCTCATATATGATTGATTATATTGGAATCATCACACAGACTACCAATTGTTTTAAAAGGAATTCATACCCACAGAGATAAGGCTCGAGGTTTATGTTTGGGTTGACTGTTGTTATCATTTCAAGATTTTGTTGATTGATATGATGAAGACTTGTGTATAATTGGGCATGCTTTGAAGTCTATTCACATTTTGAAAAGAGACTTGTGTACATTTTAATTGGACCTGATTGTTGATTGGTAAATAGTGGATGTTTATTGTTTATCATGGTGCAGTCTAGATTAACAAGGATAGATGTTGAGCATATTACTATGCATGTTTTGATTTATTTTATGTTTTTTTTTAAAGAAGAAGGGATCAACGTTTTATTAAACAATATTGTTGAATGGGAAAAAAATTATAAGTTATGATTGCACAGACTGTTATCAATTAAGGAATTCTGGGAAATTTAATTATTAAAACAACAAGCAATTTTGTATACGATTGAGGAACAGTGAATGTTGGTGCTTTTTGGATTGATTTTAATACAGAGTTATGATTGTTCATTATTTAATTTATTTTATGAATAGTATCCATTAAATCCTCTATAATTTTCTCACATTTTCACTCATTACGAATCCCCTCACAATCCCAGATTTATTTTTCACACCATGTTCTTAAAATTAAATTAAAAAAACTTTGTATTACAACGATTAAGAAATAACACAGAGATGGATCACAGATGATATGATTTTTTTTATTTTTGCACAGTCGATTGTTTAATGAATTGTTGAGCAGTAATCATGTTCTTACTCCATTTCATTTTATCACTTTTCCTCTCAATACAACCCCCTCAGATATCCCAGAACCCTTATTCACCCCCTACTCATTGACAATTATTAAATGAATTTATGGATTGGATTGCATGGGTCTGATGTCATTGTTGAGCCAAACTTTTTTTCATATTAAGAGATGTCATGTATGGTTTGTTTAAGAATCTAGTTGCTAATAAACATTGCATACAGGATTAGCTTCTTCAGCAGAGGAAGTCATGGCCGAAATAATAGGGGCAGAGGGAATTGGAACAGAGGGCCTAGAAGGCCAATATTCTAGATGCATTTTAATGCGGATCCTCAAGAGTTAAACTAGATATTCCAAGATGGATTTTTCAATTGGATTGGACAAGGGGTAGTCCAACCTAGACCAGAGAGGCATCCCTTCCAACCCTAGCATGTCCATGGTATCTATATGCCCCCTCATGTTTCATTGCAACCTGAAGTTCCCGAGAACGACTGATGACAAAAGATTGTTCACCCAGCAGTCTCCCAACATCGTGGCTGGTCAAATTTGTCTCTACCTTCTCCTCCTCCACCTATTAACCCAAATTTCCAGATTTCCCCTGCACACTCACCTGTACATTCCTCCCACGCAAGCAAAAGACTCAAAACCGAAGCCCACCACATGCATGACAAAGGAAAATTCGGTGTTTCCCCCTCCTCTCCCTCAAGTGATTCAGAAAAATCTATTTCATCCTGCATGCACTTGAGAGATGATTATTCTCATGTCATCGGTGAGATCAAGCCTCAAGGTTGCACACATCCTAAGGCTAATTCAGGAAATTCAAAAGGAGATAGCAGCAACAAAGGGAAAATTGCCTCCCAAAGTGGCAAATATGGTTTTTGAGTATATTTTATTATTATTTTATTAAGAAAAGTGGATTGCTGAAGTTTTTGGACAACATATTATTTTTGGATATTTTGGATATTATATGTTTGGATATGATTTAAAATATCCTTGATATTTAATTTTCAAAATTATGCAAATTATTATGGGAGTCATATGGAGGGATGTGTTTGATTGATTGACTAGTTATGTTTATTTTTGTTAAAAAACTAAAGGGAGTCGCAAGGGGCCCCACCTACTAGTTATTATTTATTAAAAGAACCTTATTATTATTAATATATTAATTCTTCCCCTAACTAAAAGTTAGTTGAGTTTCAGTTAACTTAACTAAAAGAAGTAGTTGAACTACTTCAACTAATTTGGGATGCATAAAAGCAAAATGAGAAGGAAGAACAAGAGGAGAATAGAAGGAGAAAGAATACTAAGGTTTGCTCTTAAATTTTATTGAGATAGTTCAGTTTTCATTCATTCTTCAATTCATTAAAAACCTAATTCTCTTTTATCACAGCAGGGTCCTATTGTAGACAGAAAGATTCAAAGTTGAATTACATCATTCAGACACTTGTTTTCAGAGGTGTTGATCTATCTTTGATAGTCTGTGTAGACTTGTATGTTTATGAATTAAATTTCATGACTGATAAAGGATATTGTGTAGAGTCGAGTGGGTAGCAATCTGTGGGAAGTTGATCCAGCTTTTAAAGTTCAGTTTTTTACTTCCTGTCAGAGTCCTTTTGTATGGTTTTCATTGGGGATATCTAAATTTGACTTTAGTCCAAACCCCCTGGAGGATTTTTATAAAGAGAATGATTCTTTTGATTTCTTGGAATGAAATAAGCGATTGATATTCTGCCTCATCTGTGTTAATATGTGACTTGGTAATTTTTATTTTGTCTCCACATTTACTTTTGCATTTGTTATATTCAGAAAATTATATAAAAATGTTGAATTTTACAGCAATCTTCTATTTTAAAAAATCATCCTAAGCCCTTGTAACTAATACTTGTGGATTGGGAAACAATTTTTGAGGATATAAACATAGGGTGGTATTCCAGTCTATCTTGCCTTATCCAAGCAATATTTGAAAATGCTTGAGTAAGATTATTTCATGTATTTTCCTCAATGGTGAAGAATACTCTCCAAATCATCAAAACACACAATATTATCTTGTGATAGGGAGAGTTAAATCCACTTGCTACATTTTTTCCTGGGAAGCCCTTCTAACACAAGGGTCAATCATGAGGTCACATTAAGGTCGACAAAATTACTCACCCTGCTTTGTTAGTCTTAGTGTAGAGATTGTGCGTATTATTGGGAGTCACTTGAGAAGAAAATTAAGTGTACCTTCTCGAGGCGATTCTAGGCTTATATACCCTACCCTTGTGCATGTATTGGACTGTCGAATGATTCTCCATGAATCATTATCGTAATTGGTAACCTTAGTAGCCTATATATTTAGAGTCTTTACACGAGGTGACTGTGGAGGGGCAAGTCTTTACTGTACCTGGAATCGACGTGACTATGGAGGGGCAAGTCTTCACGGTACCTGGAATCAACGTTGTCCAAAATCACTCAGGCTCCTTGGAGGGTATACCCATGATTATGTGTGGGAGCTTGCACCAGGGTGTAATTCCATTAATCAGATCGTCAACGTAACTTTTCCACCCGCTTTATCCCAACCCCTTCTTGTCTTGATCTTGTGATGTTGAATTTCATCACCAACTAGTGATTTCTAAATAAGAACATTTGTTTGCATGCTTGATATCTATATTTTATTAATGAAGTGTTGTTTGTTTTTCTAGTTGGCCATATATATTTTTTATTCATTTTTTGGTGCAGTCAACATCGGCCCTTGTCATTCACGTAGGATGAATGGGTTGCCTCCGAAAGAACCGAAAGAATACGCCCCTTTTCTTCCTAATTCACCAAAGGGTCTTTCTCCTGAAGGAGAATTCAATAACGATGTTTCCTCTGAGATCGGGAGTTCTAATCCATTGGTAGAATCAACACTTCTTGTAAATCCGTTATTGAATGTTATACAAGATCCAATTTTTCTCTGAATAAATGCTTTGAGAGGCGTTGTTGTTGAAGACTATACTGGAATACCTAATGGACCTTACGAAGATTCTGGTGTTGATGATCCACCCTTTCAAGGTGAATCATTTATAACTTTGGTTCATACATCTGGAATTTTTAATCCTAGTGTAGTCCTCGTCCATTCTTTTTGGAGAACCTCCTCAAGACACGATATTTTTGATAAACTAGGAATGAATCCAAACCAACCTATGTTGTCACATACACCCATTACTTCTACTACTTATACAGTACCCTTAGATCATTTTACTAGAACGACAAGTAATATTGTTATAGGTTCAGACCCATTGTTGGTTGGTACTCATACAATCCTTCCTCTCTAGCTCACTAGCTCTACCATGGTCCCACAAGTTACACATGTTTATACTGGAAGTACGGTAACAACTCAAGCTCCTATTGGAATTGCACTTTCGATTAGATCAAATCCATCACTTCCACCTGGGTATAACACTCTTAATATTTCTATTGCTAATCCTACCCAGGGTCCATCCATATGACCTAATCTTTTTATTCCACTTGGGTATAATGTTGCTAGCGGTTTTGTTCCCACACCTACCCAGGTTCTATCTGGAGGGCCTAGCATTCCTCCACCACATAGAGTATCTAATCATCCTATAACAAGTATATCCAACCATATTGGAGGCACAAGTCATTATGTCACTTCCAGTTTTCAAATTCCTGTTGGAGGTCAACCTCAAGTTGGGGGGCAATCCCAAGTTGGGGGTCATAACCCAATTTATGGGCAGTATATACTTGGATTACAAAATCAACTTTGGAATTTTCCTTTCCAAGGAAATAAACAACTTCCTGGGGGGAAAACTCCTCAATTAAATTATTTTGTACCCTTTAATCTTGGGAAACCATATCCAGGCTCTATAAATCCTACCCGGGGTCTAGCTTTTCAATCTAATGCTCCTTTCCAAGTTAGCATGCCCAATCAACCAACACATGTTGGATACTTGACTCAAAACCCTCCACAACCGAATTTTACAGGACCCTCTAACTATTTACTGACTACTTATGGTCCTACTAGTATACCTACGGGATTTCCTCCCCAAAATTACCAGTTTCCTCAAGTGAACAGATGGTTGTTGTTTCTAGCTACTTTGGATTTACCGGATTTATCTAGGATTTTGAATGATCCTATTTTTCATTCTCCTTATTGGACGGTTATACCTGTCAAATTACCATCAGACATTCCTAAGTTTTACATTTGATCAGGAGAAGACCTAAACAATCATGTCATTACATTTCATCTTTGGTGTTTATCCAAATCCTTGATGGATGACTCCATCTGATTACCTCTTTTCCAACGAACTCTTACGGGTTTGTCTGCCAAATGGTATATCGAATTTCCACAAGGATTCTTCAATGATTTCAACACCTTAGCTATGTATTTCTTGACACATTACTAGTTATCAGTACTATATGATAGAGGAACCGAAATTTTGAGTTCATTTAAACAATCCTCTTCTACTCACATTTCTAATCATATTCACGAGTGGAGGAGGAGAAGACGATTAATCAAAGTTCCCCTTCCTAATAAATTATCGGCTAAGTGGTTTACCAAATCACTCATCGATCCTATAGCCCGTGATGTTTCTATGGGTGGTGTCATCACTGAAGAGCAGGTGATTAGTCATTCTCAATAATTGGATCTTGTTTATTCACAAACATGCACGTTATATGACTTGATCCTTGATGCTCCTTGCCTGTCTAAAAATCCAACCCCAACACCTCCAGTATCTTCTCATGTTGTTGATGGTGTGATTGGAACTTTTCATGCTGAGACTTAGTCCAAACAAGCCAGTCATTCCAATCCCAAATCTACTACTGCTAATGTAAAAAATGTTACTCCTCTGAATCCCTCTCCCAGTAAAACCTCTGAGGTCAATACAGTTCAGTCTACGCCTACAGGTAAATCTCAAAATAAAAATAAAGGGAAGGGTAAGAGTAAAGAGGATAAAACTAATAATCAACAATCCAATAAACCCAAGACTTAGCCTGTTGATGATAAAGAAAAGTGAAAAACTCATTATCCTTGTCTTATCTATGGTGAGGACCATTATACGAAAGATTGTCTGAGATGTGCAGAGGTTACTAAGTTCCTGTAAGGAACTGGGATGTATCCTACACTTGTCATTTTGTCAAAACATTTTCCTTCTCAATAGCAGGCCCAATTGGTTATTCATGACCAACCTTCTCCCTCTACCACATATTATGTCTTTATGTGTACTGGTGACTCCAAGAAGAAGAAAGTTGCAGTCACTACTCAAACCAAAGATTATTCTCCTTCTAAAGAGAAAGTTGATGATTCACCTCCTCCATCGACTTCACCTCCCAATGTTCCTCTTCATCTCGAATGACCTAGTCTAGATATAGTTCTCCATCCACCTCCTAAGGGAATCATTCACAATTTGTCATTTAATCCCCATGCATGTGTCACTCAAAACCACATTATTGTAGAAGATCTTGCACAAGCACGTTTTTCTATGTCGGCTCTCGAAGTCCTTCAAAGTTTTCCTACTCAACGGAAGGAACTATTAAAGGATATTGGTGGAATCGATCCTACTGATATGAATTTAATAATCTTTGACTTAGAAGATCACATTCCAAGACTCCCTCATCAATTAGCTTTTCAAATCCAAGTGATTGTGGAAAATAAGAATATTTGTCGAACAGTTGTTGATGAAGGAGCTTCAACTTGTGTAATGTTTGTCACTTGTTGGAAAGCCATTGGCTCTCCTGCCCTTAACAAGTCACACAATACGTTAAAATATTTTAATGGTATAGGGTTCAAACCTTATGGTGTTCTTTCTTCGTTATCTATTGTGTTAGAAGGAAAAGCGGTTACTGTTGAGGTTGAGGTGTTTGATGCACCTCTCAATTACAACCTTTTACTTGGCTGTAGTTGGATAGATTCTATGCGTGCAGTTGTTTCTACTCTTTTCAGTGTGATACGTTTCCCTCACCAAGGTAAAGTTGTTACAGTAGATCAGCTCACATTTTTTATTTCTGATTCGTGCACTGGTAATATTCCATTCATAGTGAAAACACCTCATGGTTATGAGAATGTCAGTGTGGGTCTTTTAAAGGATTCATCATTAATGGGTACTTTCCCCATTCCACTGCCTAGTGTTCCTCCTCCTTGTGTCGCTTCTATTAACATGATTTTGACCAGTGTTGGAAAAACCCCTGAATCTTATGACCCTTGGATAGTACCTATCTTGGATGAATGTCTTCGTTATGGTGACCAAATGCCTTTAAGTCTGGTGGAATTGTCCTATCAAGCTATTCAATCGGAAACTCCTTCTCCTTATTCTCTCTTAGATACCTCTCCTGATCTGTTTCACATGGTATTTCACACCAATGAAATGATCATGATAGTTATGTCCATGTTAGACACCCAATGGGATGATTGGCATCATCGTTCTATCCTCTTCCTAGAACCCGAGACTATCAAGAGTTACCAACGTATTTTGAATCCGTCTACAATCATTACTATTCCCCTAGTTTCCGAACCAACACGTGATGTTTTGTATGAAGGGAAATTGGGAAATATTTCACCTACCATCCCTCTAGATATTTCGATTAAGCCTGGAATTATGGAAAATGTTCATATAGGTGCCTCATGTTCTCCTGATGAGATCCAAACTTACAAGGCCCTTTTCCAAGAATTTTGTGACTTTTTTCCATGGAGTTACAAATAAATTCCTGGAATCAATATAGATATCGTTGTACATGAAATTAAGAAATACCTTGATGTTAAACCCATTTGACAAAGACTTCTCCCAGTTCATCCATGAAAATTTGTTGCGATCAAACTCGAAATTGAAAAAATTCTTAAAGCAGGTTTTGTCTACCCTGTGGCATTGACTAATTGGGTGTCCAATCTTGTTCCATTTATGAAGAAACAAGGAACGATCTGTGTTTGTGTTGATTATAGGTATATTAACAAGGCTTGTCCTAAAGATAATTATCCAACCCCTTTCATCAACCAAATTGTTGACGATTGTGTCGGGAGTGAAATCTTCTCTCTGATGAATTGTTTCTCTGGCTATAATCAAATTAATATTTTACCCATGGATCAACATAAGACTGCTTTTATTTTCCCTTGGGGCACCTTCGCATACCGTAAACTCCCTTTCAGTCTCAAGAATGCGGGTGTGACTTTTCAACGTGCTATGTCTTATTCTTTTCATGATATTAAGAACATTGTACAACTTTACCTAGATGACTTACTGACGTATTCCATGCCTCATCAAGATCACCCGGCACACTTACAAGCCATTTTCCTATGATGTTGATATTATCGCATACGATTGAATCCACATAAATGTGTTTTTTTTGTGGAGATTGGATGACTTCTCAGCTTTATTGTTTCTACGCATGGGATTAGGGTGGATCCATTGAAGGTTGAAGCTATTATCAATTTTCCTCCTCCTTCTACCTTACGCCAACTCCAAAGTTTGCAAGGGAAGGCAAAATTTTTATGTTGATTCATCCCCAATTATGTCGAACTAACAAAAGGTTTCACTCAACTTCTTAAGAAGGGTTGTGATTTTGTATGGGACGACACTGCCAACAAATCCTTTGAAGCTTTGAAACTTTCCTTAACCCATACACCACTTTTATTTCCCCCCAATTATAGTCGAGATTATTTCTTATACTTGGCTACTTCGGACTCTACCATAGCCATGGATCTAGTCCAAGAGGATGATTCACACAATGAACATGTTATTTACTATTTGAGTCAGAGTCTTATGACCACCAAAACCAAATATATGCATGTGGAGAAATTGGCCTTGGCAGCTATTCAAGTTGTTCAATGTTTTCATCATTATATCTTATTGTGCAAAACCATGATTATTTATGCTTGCAATGCTATGAAACATATCCTCAAACGACAATTTCTAGGGGGAAAATACTCCAAATGGATAGCGATTCTCTAGGAGTTTGATTTGGAGTTTTAGCGAGCCAAGTCAAAGAAATATTTGGTTTTTTCCAAGTTGATATGTGACCTTGCCTCCACTGAGACAGAAACTGTGGCAGAAGATTATTTTCCTGATGATTCTCTCTCTCTAATCAGTTCGAACGATATATGGTATGGAGACATTATCATTTCTCTCCAAACCCAAACTTTTTGGCCTGATATTTCTCGTGTAGATCGTCGTCGTATTAGGTATCAAGCCCGTCAATATATTGTCCTCGGTGATACCTGATGGGTGTTATATATGCACTAAAAACACACTAAAACCCTCAATTAAATTGTCAACCCGGGGTAAGTAAACTTAGAGTTGTAGCAAAATATATTCCAAAGGTAGAAGGGCTGGTAGGAGTATAGCTTAACTAAGGAAGATAGCTATCTAAGGCTAATCTACTCAAGCAAAATTATCTAATGAGTAAACCCTACTAAGAAAATTAAATCTATGTAACGTAAGTACTTTTGGGCCAAGGATTGATGGATAGTTCTAAGAAAAGCAAGTAAAAACCCTATGTAAAGAAAACTAGTTCGACAATAAGCAAAAGAAACTATTAAGCATAAGAAAATAACCAAAGAAAACTACTTTAACTTGCCAACCTACTTTCAATGAGCAACTACCGTATGAAAGCAAGTAAATAAACAAGCAAGCAACTATTCTACTAAAGCAAATAAACAAGCAAGCAACTATTCTACTAAAGCAAATAAACAAGCAAGCAAAGACAACTAACTAACCTATGAAAGCAAGTAAGCAAAGACAACTAACTAACCTATTAAAGAAAATAAGCAAAGACAAATAACTACTCTAAGATAACTTCTACTACAAGTAATCAAAATAAAAACTTCTCATTGAACAACTATCTAGCCTAAGAGGCAAGTGGACTATGTTCTTAACTCAAATTTCAAAACTATCTCTAATTCATGAAAGGAAATCTATTTTATTGAAAGCAAGAAAGACTAGCAACTAACCTTTAATCTATGATAAGCAAACTACTCATATGATCTATCAAAAAAAAAGACTATCTATCCTACAGCAGCAATAAAACTATACTCTAATCTATGAAAGCGAGAAACTATATATTTTGATCTATGAAAGCAGGAAACTATTCTTTTAATCTATGAAAGCAAGAAAACCATTTCTTAATCTATGAAAGCAAGAAAACTATATTTTAAATCTATGAAAACTCAAACATAATGTTGGTGGTTGTGTGAATGTCTCTGGTGTCGTATGATATCTCGATGGATCTCAATAGCAAAGTGAAAGGTATGGATTAAACAATCCAATGAGAATTTATCCATGACAAAAGCAATCGTCAATTACCCAGCATATTCATTTATTAACCATCAACAATATAACGAGATTATCATTGTACTTCTATACTACGTAAGAAAAACTAGATTCAACCATTAACTAAGAAATATAATTGCAATTTAATTCTAGAAAGAAAATTTCATAAATTGACAACTATGCTATATCTACTCTAACAATTCGAACTGCAATAAGAAAATACTTAAAAACATAAATTAAAAATTAAACTAACAACTACATTAATCAACAACTAGCTAAGCCAATTCTACATAAAAAATGAAATAAGCAAGCTATGATTAAAAACTGAAATTGATCCTATCCATCCATCAAATCCTTGTCGAAGAAATCTCAAATAAAAAATTTGTTCTATTCTAATTAAAACTCTATTTTAAACTTGATTCTAAAATCATAAATGAAAACGTAATTTAATCTCTAACTATACATGGGGTTAGTCTAGGAATATGCAGATCCTTCAAAACTACAAGATTAATGCATGCTAACACAATTCATCATACTAACCTACAAAAGAGATTCAAAGCAATTAAATTATAACAACAAACTAATTAACATAATAAAAATGCATGTATAGGAAAATAAAGAGAACAACTAAACTATGAAATGCATAAACAAACACAAAGACAGTTACCAGACTACTGGTGGGTCCCCCAACAAGTCATGGTCACTTTCTAAAAGCACACCATGCACTCAGCAAGATGAATTCACCATAAAATCTCAAAAACGCAGTTCTTGTATAATCTGGCAATGTAAAATGGCAAAACAGAGTAAAAACGTATTTCTATCTATCACATTGATACTTCTGCTACCTAACTTATGTTTGACCACCTCGATGGTATTTATAATGTTTACATAACAAGTGGTCAACCATATGAGGGTCAAACCACTTCTAAATTCGGCAATTGACATTAAATGATGCCCTAACTGATAAAACAGAGCGAGCCAATAATCGCCCTCTTGAACAACTAAAACTAAGTTTTCGAGAGCTCAGTAGTTGGAGTGGGCAAGAACAAACAAAACCCATGTTCGTTATTTTCCCATTACTAGCCGCCAATACCATAACTGCCAAGTCACCCTCCGTTTTTGTGCAATACGCAATGCTGGAAGGAGTGTCGGATCGGGTACCAGAATGAGTGTTGGAAGGGGTGCCGGACAGAGTGTCGAAAGCAAAAAAGTGGTGCGTTTTCTCCCTGTAACTTCAAAAAACATGAATCAGATCCTTGGAAGCGTAAAAATATGATGAATTATACTCAATACAATCATTAAACATGAATTATACATGCCTAGTTTAGATCATACCGTTTTAATATAAAATTCTTCAAAAAGCTCTTTCACAACGTGAAAAACACATATGTACATCTGGCAAAAAGTGTCTAATAACTGTCACAAATTGATCATATCTCAGGCCCAACATTACCCCCACACTTACAATTTTGTAGGTTCCACTGCAAACAAAAAGAAGTTACCCCTCGTGACTAGCCTTGCTGAGGAGGATTAGTTTGGGAAGCTTCTCCTTCTTCTTGTGAAGACTTAGCCGTGTGCCTCTTATGTTGCTTCAACAGTGCTCTGAGGCTGTAGTTGGATTTGGTCATTTCATCGACCAATCGTTGAACAGAATTAACCTTTGCTTGGAGGACTGGATTATCATGATGAAGGTGTGCATCTATTGTCTTCCTTTCATCCAACTGTTGGAGAAGCTGATGGTTTTCTTTTTGTAGCTTCTCAATGGTTGGGGAAAAATCAGTGATCTCTGAGGAAGGCTTAGATCCTTTGAGGGATGTAGACAATTTAGGATCTAGAGTAGGCATGGGTGAAGTAGGAGTGATGGGGGATTGGTAAGGAGAGGTAGGTTCTGATTTTGTTTTCCTTAGTGTCTCTAATTTATCCATAGAAACTTCCCTATGTCTCTTGTGAGGGCTCTCAATATCGGAGGATACTTCGATAGGATCCGAAGTAGGCATGGGTTTTGCATAAGTTTTGTCTCTTTTACTCCGAGTATTCTTTCGAAAGGGTCCTTTACCAGATCGATTGCCCCCCCTCCTATTTGTGTGAATAATGGGAAAGTCTTGTTGAATTACTTCTTGGGGCTTCTTAGGTGTAGGATCAAGAGAGAGTGAAGGCATTGGGGGGGTAACAACAGGATTCTTTTGGTCTTTGCTCTTGGTCTTTTTACCCGATGAAGAAGTAGGCATATCAACAAGATTTTTGCATTGTTCTGGCAAAGAGAGGGTTTTTGCAAGGGGGTTTGGAGTTCTTGGAGAGCGAGGTTTCGATGGAGAGATAGTTTTTAGGCTAAGTGGATTTTTTCCGGTCTTAACTTTCAAGTGAGGGTTTGCAAATTGGTAGATAAAGGCATCCCAAGTTTTCCCATGTTTCTCTAGTTCGGCTAGAACAAGGAGTTTGATAAAGCCATGGTGAAAGAGACTATTGTAGGGGTTAGTCACATTCTTCCTCACTTGAGAGGACATATTCTCCAAGCTTTTGAGAAAATAGAAGGGGAAGTTCAAAGGTTTGTTGAACAGAAAATGAGCCAACAATCTGAAATGACAAGCTTTGAAGGTGGAGTATCTACCTTCACATGTAATTAACCTTGTGATGATGATGAGGGGGTTGATCAATTCCACCTTTATCCACTCCTTAGCATACCCTTTTGCTCCTGAAATGCTCTCGAATTCGGGCTTAAACACCCTGTTATAACTTGAGTGCAACAATTGGTGGTTTTTGAACCATCTATCTCCCATTCTTGGGAGCTTTGTAGCTACATCAATGGACTCTTCTGAAACTTCAAAGTCAAGATACCCTACATGTGTTGTCTTCCCATTGAAACCAAGGGCAAATTGCATGGAGAGGCTGTCATCATGGCCTTGCAAGTTAGGAAAAAATGGCCCCCAGCCTACGCGCAAAAACACTTATCTGCATTGTGAAAATTTGGGAATGGCAAACAAATTTGCATAGGAAGAAGGTTTGTATATCCTGGGCATTGTGACAGAGGTGAAATTAACCAATCAAGGGCATGAACAGGCCAAGAGATGGAACGAATTGGGCATGTTATTAGCGTGATTCGAACAGGGGAAGAAATGGCAAAGGTTGGGCGCAATTCCTTAACGCAGGGCAAAGAAATTGGTAAGGGTGAAATGGAGATAATGGTTGCCCAACCCGATTTTGAATGCACCTATAGTGGAGTATGTTGCACACATGTGCACACAAGATTCCATGTGCGGAGAATTCAAAATCGACGGCTCGTTTTGGAGCAATGTAATGATGCGTGATTAGATCAATGTCCAAGTCTTTTAACTTGGATATTTGATCATAAAAATATGGAGCATCTACAATCAATGTTTGCAACCAATTCAATTGAATGTAATTGAGTTCTGGTTACCTGGAATCTAGGATAGTTACTGGTGTGTAATTCACATGGCACTTTGTTCGGCACCTCATACGGCATTTCATATGGCACCTCATATGGTACTTCATCTGGTACCTCTGTGTTAAATACATTTTCACTTCCTATAACGGATAGCCTGCAAATTTGAAGTGTTTTTTACAATCACAGTGGTAAATGAGCACAGGTAAAATGTTCCCTTGTTGTTGATTTTGTTAATCCCTAATATTGGCTCATTACCACTTAATTGGGGCATATTAGATTAGTAATGTTATTTTATTTATGTCGGCTTTAGGCCATTAGTTGTAATTTAGATTAGTAATGTTATTTTATTTATGTCGGCTTTAGGCCATTA
>ML799209.1:389635-407650 GCA_009831015.1 Picea engelmannii | reverse complement strand
TTGTACTTGAACATTTAAGTGGGGTAAAAGGAGGTTGCCCCCTCGAAGAGGCTTATTATCTGAAATTATCTCTTTTTCAAGGCGTTGAGTACTTTTCCTGAGGTTTTTATATGCTATATTGATGTTTGGTTCTTAACAGATTTTTCCACCATGCTCACTCAATCCTCTTGCATATGACATATAATATCAAACCTACAATGAACAGGTTATAGCAAGTAAAAATATGTATTGCCAAACCTACAATGTACAACTTGTAATGAAAGATAAACCAAAAAAATGATCTGGTCTGTTAGGCATATGTTCAGTAATTATAGCACACAGGAGTTTAGAATTTTTAAAATAAAATGACTATTAATGTAATAACCTGTAGCATGGAAATAATACAAAAATTCTTGCAAAGACTTATTTCTCTAGGAAATGATCATTTGTCAGCTCATGAACCCCTCCCCCACACCTAAGTATTGTGACACCTCGCAATCAAAAGTATAGGAAACCAGTCAGTATCCCCCAATAGTCGAAGATTTATAGTATGTCAAGTGTAGAAATAAATTTCATAGATTGGTCTAATGAGACGGTTAGAATATGGCCCCACCGATAGGATAAGAGATCCTATATATAGATAAGAAGAGATAGGCAAGAGAGTTTTAAGATAGTCTTAGAGTTATTCCCCAATGGAAAGTGTATGAGATTCATTAACCTTAGCTTAACCACACATATTTTATGTCAGCTTTGTCTGCAAGTAATGCCATACATCAGGACAAGTTTAAATTTATTATTTATTTATTTTTTCAGATTATCATCCTCGCTAGGTAGAATGCCTCGCTGCCAGCAAGCATGTTCAGTACTCTAGCATGGGTTTACCTAGTCATACCACAGGTCGGTACCCGCTGCCAGCAAACCTATTTAGTATCCTGGCAGGTTAACCTTTTAAAACCTCAGAGACTGGCCCTCCATCCTTTAAGATATTAGTATAAGATTGCTTTATGCAAGAAGATGGGGGAACAACTCTGAAAACAACTTTTTCTTTCTTTTTTTCTTTTGGGATGGTATTTATGTTAGAGGATGACTTTCTGTTATATTACTTAGGGATTGTCCTGATGTAAGGGGTACTTAACCAGACGTGGCCTATCTAAATATATGATATACTCAAGCTATTTAGTGTGTAGTGGATGGTACCATTGAGAAAGAATAGAAAGGTATCTCTAGGCTCAACTTGCTTTCTTCTTTTGTAGTTATTATGTTGTTTCCATGACTAACCGCTAATTAGACCTCCTTGTTACTCTTTCATAAAGACACTTGACTCACTTACTCAGGTTTCTTGGAAAAAATGTACAAGAGACCTCTAGGCTTGATAGTTATGGTATCACCTCCTTATACAGTGGTGAAGAGTTTCAAGAGAAACTACTTTAGAATGCCTAAAAATGAGAATTCTTGCAAAAATATGGCTAATTACAGTAAGTCAATATTCATTTGATGCTTTAGCAGGCACAAAATTCAAGTGTAACAATGTTGGACGAAAGATCCTTGAAACTGTGTACTCCTAGGGAAATAAATACTTACAGAAATCTTTAGAATTGCCTTATTAACAAAATTCAAAAAATATTTACATATATACAATAGGAAATTCAAAAAAAAATTGAAGAACAAGGGGAGACTTCCCCATCTACTAAGGCCAATGCCTTGTCGATTGACATGACCTGTATAAAATCCTATCTAGAAATGGGCTTATGATAAAATTTAAGTCGATGTCCATTTACCACAAAGGAGACTTATCCATCGTCAATTGTTTTTATTTTTACAGCTCCATTTTCATATACAGTGTCTACCTCGTAAGGGCCCAACCAATGAGTGGTCAGTTTTCCTTTGAAGGTTTTGAATCAGGAATCAAACAACAGAGCCCAATCAACATGTTGGAAGTGTTTCTTCTTAATAAACTTGTCATGCCACTTTCTCCTCTAGTTTTGGAATAATATTGTTCGTTGGATGGAATCTTGCCTGGTTTCATCCAACTCATTGAATTGTAGGGATCGTTGCTTTTGAGCCTCATCCAGGTTCAATCCTAATTCTGCGGCAATACAGAAGTTCCTTACTTGGAATTCTATTGGTAAAAGTACATGTTTCCCGTACACAAGCTCATAAGGGGTATGCCCAGTGGTATTCCTCCAGGTAGTCAAGTATGCCCACAAAGCCTCTGGCAGTCTATTAGCCCAATCTCAGTGATGTAATTGAATATTCTTGGTCAAGATGGCTTCCAAAACTTTGTTTCTGGATTCTACCTGACCATTGGCTTGCGAGTGGTATGGAGAATATTTACAATGTTTAATCCCATATTTCTTTGTTAGCTCTTTCATCAACTTGGAAGTGAATTGAGTGCCTTGGTCAGCAACAATTTCACGAGGGACACCGAAGCAGGTAAATATGTCTTCATAGATGAATTCGGCAACAAACTTCTCTGTAGCCCAGAATAGGTCTTTTGCCTCTACCCATTTGGTGACATAGTTCGTACAAACCAAAATATAGTTCTTCCTACGTGACATGGGTGAAATTGGTCCTACAAAGTCGAGGGCCCATTTTTCAAAGGGTTCTATCATAACTTGGGCATGAAAAGGAATTTCATCAGCTGACGTAGGTCTTCCTATCCTTTGGCAAATGTCATAACTTCTCACATATTTGGCAGCATCTTTGAAAATTCTAGGCCAATAGTAACCTGAATGTAACACCTTATATGTTGTACGTTTGTCAGAAAAATGGCCACCACATGGTCCATCATGAAAACTTCGTAGTATTTCAGGTACCTCGTCCTCTCAGACACATCTACGAATAATCAAATCGGGACCTGTGAGAAAAATATCATGACCAACCCAAGAGTAGTTAGCACTTTGTGTAATAATTTTCTTCTTTTCATGAGGTGACAAATGAGACAGTAACTTCCTAGTGGCCAAATAGTTTTCCATATACGCAAAACATGGGGTATTGACAGAAAGGGAAAAGAGGTGCTCATCTGGGAAAATATCATCTACAGGGATATCATCATCCTCATTTTTTATTTGGGAAAGAAAGGCAACTACTACATTATCCTTTCCAAGTCAGTCAAGCACAGTGATGTCAAATTCTTGCAATAACAAAAGCCACCTAGTCACTCGACCATTAGTTATGGGTTTATTCATGAGGAATGTAATGGTTGAATGATCAGTATGTAAAAATACTTCATAACCTATAATGTAATGAAGAAACTTGTTAATATCATGTACAACTACCAAGAATTCTTTCTCGGTAACTGTATAGTTTAACTCAGCAGGGGACAAGTTCTTGCTTACGAAATAAATGCCATAGGACTGTTGGTCCTCTTTCTTCCCTAATACCCCTCCTATTGCAGTGTCAGAGGCATCAGTGGATATATGAAATGGGAGAGTCCAATTGGGCCCTCTAAAAATTGGTGCCACAGACAGCTTATCTTCCAGGGTTTCAAAGGCAGTTTGACATTGCTCAATCCAAACAAAATCAACATATTTTATTAATAATCTAAACATAGGTGCAGCAATCTTTGTAAAACTTTCAATAAACCACTAATAATATCCAGCATGTCCAAGAAAGCTTCTCACCTCTTTTTGAGTCTTGGGGGGTGGAAGTCTGATGATGACCTCAATATTTGTGGGATCGAATTTTATCCCTTCAAATGAAACATGATGTCCTAGAACCACTCCCTCAGTTAACAACATTTTGCATTTTTCATGACTTAGAGATAGGTTCATTTCTTGGCATTTGATGAGGAATTTTTCTAAGTTTTCTAAGGATTCTTGGTAAGTGTTTCCATAGACTGTGAAGACATACATGTATACCTCCACACAATCATGAATGAGATCGGCAAATATCCCTAACATTTCTCATTGAAATTTGGCAAGAGCATTACACAATCTAAATGGTAAGACCCTATAGGCATAGGTGCCCTAAGGACAAGTAAATTTAGTCTTGTCCTGGTCCTCAGGTGCTATAAGAATCTAGTTGTACCCATTTTACCCATCTAAAAAGGAAAAATACTTATTTCTAGACAAGGTATCTAGAACTTGGTCAATGAAAGGGAGAGGAAAGTAGTCATTCAGAGTGGCTTTATTGAGTTCTCGTAAATCAACACAAATTCTCCATTTCTCGGTCACTTTATTTGGAACCACTACAAGTGGGGATACCCACTTACTGTCAGAGATGGGATAGATAAATCTGACATTTAACAACTTTTGGATCTCCTCCTTGACTATGTCTTTGAGTGTTGGGTTCATCCTTCTCTGGGGTTGCCTAACAAGTGTTACTTCCCCATGGGTATATATGTGATGGATGCATGTGTCAGGGTGTATACCTTTCGTGTCAGTGTATTCCCAGGAAAATGCTCCTGATTGTTCTTTAAGGATATCTACTAACTGTTTCTATTGGTCTGCATCTAGCCCGAAGTTTATATGTAAAAGGTTTCATGGGCTAATCTCGTAAGGCATAGTATAAGACATGGTAGACTCATCTATCTCGAATATAAAAGATGTCGAAGACAAAATGGATGGATCTAATTGTTCTTGAAATTATTCCTCAAACATGTATTCAAATTGGGGAAAAGACTGTGGAAAATCCACACATGTGATAGCAAAAATAAATTGGTTTAGTACATTTTTTGTTGTGTGCTCCTGAAGTGCCCATGCATGGTCACTTGGAAATACGGTTTCTTCCTAATATTTGTTCTCGTATGGACATTCAAGCCACCATCTATTCTCCATAATAGGTTGAGCTAGAGGGTAAATGGTGAGCTTCTAGATAGAGAGACCATTTGAGATGGTCATTCTCCTTCTCTACAGCCAATAAAGGCATTGGCTGTGGCTAGCTAGGGTCTTCCCAAAATAACGGGATGGACTTTGGTAGGATCCTTTGAATGAATGACAAGAAAATCTATGGGGTACTCCCATGAGGCTAAAGTAACCATGATATCATCTAAAATCCCTTCAGGTATAACCCTAGTCTTATCTGCTAATTCCAAAATGGTTGGGGTAGGTCGAAGAAGAGGTTGTAACTGTAATTGTTTCAAGGTAGTAGTGGTCATAACATTAATGGTTACCCCTAGGTCTATGAGAGTGTTTCCAATGGAGACCTCAATAATGGTTATGGTCACTAGAGGGTTTCTTGGGTTCCCATATTTTGCTAGTTTGGGCTGCTCTAATATGTACTCAGAAAGTCCTCCTATCAAGTGTACTGTAGGGGGATCCTTTTGCTTCCTACCTAGATTCTTGATACACATTTCTTTGACTACCTTACTATAGATTGGAATGTCTTTAATGGCTTGAAGCAGGGGAATCTTGACACAAATATTTTTCAATTCATTCAAAATTTCAAACTCTAGTCGGGTGGTAGATTTCTTGATTACCAATCGGTCTGGATAAGGAGGAACCTTCGTAATTTTTGAAGGTTCATTTTGGGGAAGGTTGGGTCCTTGATTCTTTGAGATAATAACATCTTCCCACCTAGTGTCATCCATGGGTTGTTTGGTGGTTTCTTCTTCTTCTTCTTCTTCCTGGATGACTACTGAAGGTCTTTGCCTCTCCAGAACTTTTCCCGATCTTAACTGAATTTCCTGTAATGGAACGGGAGTAATAACATATGTTGGGAAGGCCTGCATATCAACATTCTGAAGAGGTTGAGGGGGCTTATTATTAGGATTCGGCACTAGTTGTGTCGGTAATAGTGTCGGTCTCAGGGAACTTGCATTTTGATATTGTAGCGGTTGTTGTTGTGGAATAGGAGGTAAAGGTGGTAGAACAAAATCTAGCAGAATATGTGGAGTATTCAGTGGGAACTGAGGATAATGATGGTTGGACATAGGGATAGGTGGACCTTGAGGGTTTCCCTGGTTGTCTCCTCCCCTCCATCCTTTAATCCAAGGATGTTGGTACTGAGTAGACCAGTTTTTCCAACCTAATGGGCTCCATTGTTGTTGTTGATAATAGGGTGGAACTTGGGATTGGAGATCCGGGTATGTGGGTTGGTTCCTAGGCTGCCATGGCCTCCTAGGCGCATAAGAAGACTCCCCAGGATCTCCACTCCTATAGATGGCTAATAAACTGGCCAATGATGGACATTTTTCAGTTACATGGTCTTCTGTACAGAAGCCACAAACCGAAATGTTATCTAAGGGGCATTCCCTTGAGGAATGCTTCCTCCGGCATCTTGGGCAATATATGCTCATTGTTGCATTTTCCTCCTCCTGTTTCTTTTTTATTTTTAGGGTGTACAACTAGGAACCTATTGTGCTTAAGATATCTATCATGAATTTTTCTAAAATGTTCCCTATCTCTGCTCTCGTGATACCACCTGAACGAACTGGTTTTAAGATTCTATTGTAAGGGTCCCGAACATTCTTTCATGTTTTGGCTCTACTCCTTGAGTAATTTTTACACATTTCACATATTTCGGAAAATGGTTTATGAGAAATGTCACCTGATTCCATCAGGTTAAGCATCTCTAGGTATTCTTCTAAAATTTCGTTAAGGAAAAGAGCCCTAATTGCATCCTTTGGGAGGTCATGGTATTTTGACTTATGGGAGATATGGCCAAATCTTTCCATATAATCTTCGAGGGTCTCGTCTTCTAACTATTGGATTTTAAAGATGTCATTATGAGATTCTTTGGTCTTGCAGTAGTCTTGGTACTTCTTAAGAAATATGTCTTTCATGGCCTCCCAAGATCTAATACTGGACACTCCCAACCCCATGAACCATCTTAGTGCAGAGCCTTTGAGGGTGGCAGGAAAGAGTTTTAATTTCTAGGTATCTTGTATGTAGTTGTAGCTCCTACACAAGATGTCAAATTCAAATAGGAATGTGTCTAGATCTTCACTATTTTTACCGTAAAAGGTAGGCAGTACTGAGAGAGGAATATTCTTCATGTTTACATTTGGAGTGGTGTCTAAAATCGGAAACCCGAAGGTAGTTTCGGTTTGGTTTCCAGTTTCATCTTCCTCCCCATGTCTTACATTGTTATGGTCTTCCTGATCATCCATATTGGCTTGATTTCCAAAAAGAGAGTACCTAGGTGGTTTTATCTTTGAAGAGAACAAGGTTTCCCTTTGATGGAAAGGTCTTCATACGGATTGGATGTCTGACACTCTACTCGAGCCGGTTGAGACTATTGGTGCCAAAGTTTCTGTGTCAATTTGAGAGATGATTATATCGACTGAACTACCAAACAAGAGATTCACCTGTTCAGGGTCTATGATGTCCTCAAAATTAGGATCTCCTGGTGGTGGTGTAAAAGAAAAGGTTGTATTGTTTGGTTTTATGGAAGGCTCAAGTGGTCTTGCCTCTTGTCCTAATATGATTGATGCTTGAATTTCTTGTTCTATAGTGCTCCCTGTGTTAGTCTCTTCAGAGACTATTTTAGCTCTTTGAGTTGAGCTAGCTTCTGTTTTTCGGTATTGGTCTGTGGATTTTATAAGTGGAGCGTTCCTTCCCCCAAAGAGATCAGAAGGAACCTTGGTTGAAAGGTCTGATTTAGATTTAATGTATCTACCCTGTGGATCTCTAGGCCTATTCATGAAATAAAGAAAAAACCACCATTTGGTTTCTAGGTCTATTCATAAACAAAAACAAAAATAAAAACTACTATTCGATTTGGGGGAACCTGTTACAGTAGATGCGTGGGTTCTTACCTCTCGTCTTAAAGCTCCCTCACCACCAAGCTAATTATAAGGTCTAAGGATGATCTATTTCCTAACTACTTCCTACCTTAAGACAACTCCCCGGCAACGATGCCAAAAATGTTGGGTGTTATATATGCACTAAAAACCCTCAATTAAATTGTCAACTATAAGTAAACTTAGAGTTGTAGAAAAATATATGTCAAAGGTAGAAGGGCTGGTAAGAGTATATCTTAACTAAGGAAGATAGCTATCTAAGGCTAATCTACTCAAGCAAACTTATCTAATGAGTAAACCCTACTAAGCAAATTAAAACTATGTAACCTAAGTACTTTTGGGCCAAGGATTGATGGATAGTTCTAAGAAAAGCAAGTAAAAACCCTATGTAAAGCAAACTAGTTCGACAATAAGCAAAAACAACTATTAACCATAAGAAATAACCAAAGAAAACTACTTTAAATTGCCAACCTACATTCAATGAGCAACTACCCTATGAAAGAAAGTAAATAAACAAGCAAGCAACTATTCTACTAAAGAAAATAAACAAGCAAGCAAAGACAACTAACTAACCTATTAAAGCAAGTAAGAAAAGACAACTAACTAACCTATTAAAGAAAATAAGCAAAGACAACTAACTACTCTAAGATAACTTCTACTGCAAGTAATCAAAATAAAAACTTCTCATTGAACAACTATCTAGCCTAAGAGGCAAGTGGACTATGTTCTTAACTCAAATTTCAAAATTATCTCTATTCATGAAAGGAAATCTATTTTATTGAAAGCAAGAAAGACTAGCAACTAACCTTTAATCTATGATAAGAAAACTACTCATCTGATCTATCAAAGCAAAAGACTATCTATCCTACAGCAGCAATAAAACTATACTCTAATCTATGAAAGCAAGAAACTATATATTCTGATCTATGAAAGCAGGAAACTATTATTTTAATCTATGAAAGCAAGAAAACTATTTCTTAATCTATGAAAGCAAGAAAACTATATTTTAAATCTATGAAAACTCAAACATAACGTTGGTGGTTGTGTGAATGTCTCTAGTGTCGTATGATATCTCGATGGCACTTGACAACAAAGGACAATTCAAGTGGTATAAGCTCAACACTAATCTCAATAGCAAAGTGAAAGGTATGGATTAAACAATCCAATGAGAATTTAGCCATGACAAAAGCAATCGTCAATTACCCTGCATATTCATTTATTAACCATCAACAATATAATGAGATTATCATTGTACTTCTATACTACGTAAGCAAAACTAGATTCAACCATTAACTAAGAAATATAATTGCAATTTAATTCTAGAAAGAAAAATTCATAAATTGACAACTATGCAATATCTACTCTAACAATTCGAACTGCAATAAGAAAATGCTAAAACACATAAATTAAAAAGTAAACTAACAACTACATTAATCAAAAACTAGCTAAGCCAATTCTACATAAAAAATGAAATAAGCAAGCTATGATTAAAAACTGAAATTGATCCTATCCATCCATCAAATCCTTGTCGAAGAAAGCTCAAATAAAAACTTTGTTCTATTGTAATTAAAACTCTGTTTTAAACTTGATTCTAAAATCATAAATGAAAATGTAATTTAATCTCTAACTATACATGGGGTTAGTCTAGGGATCTGTAGATCCTTCCTAACTACAAGATTAATGCATGCTAACACAATTCATCATACTAACCTACAAAAGAGAGTCAAAGCAATTAAATTATAACAACAAACTAATTAACATAATAAAAATGCATGTACAGGAAAATAAAGAGAACAACTAAACTATAAAATGCATAAACAAACACGAAGACAGTTACCAGACTACTAGTGAGCCCCCCAGCAAGTCATGGTCACTTTCTAAAAGCACACCACATGCTCAACAAGATGAATTCACCATAAAAACTCAAAAACACAGTTCTTGTGTAATCTGGCAATGTAAAATGGCAAAACAGAGTAAAAACATATTTCTATCTATCACACTAATACTTATGCTACTTAACTTATGTTTGACCACCTCAGTGGTATTTATAATATTTACAGAACAAGTGGTCGACCACAGGAGGGTCGAACCACTTCTAAATTTAGAAATTTCCATTAAATGATGCCCTAACTGATAAAACAAAGAGAGCCAATAATCACCCTCTTGAGCAACTAAAACTGAGTTCTCGGGAGCTTAGTAGCTGGAGGGGGCAAGAAAAAACAAAACCCACGTTCCCAATTTGTCCATCACTAGCCACCAATACCATAACAACCAAGTCACCCTCCATTTTTGTGCAATACGTAGTGTTGGAAGGAGTGTCGGATCAGGTACTGAAACGAGTGCTGGAAGGGGTGTCGAACTGAGTGATGGAAGCAGAAACATGGTGCATTTTCTCCCTATAACATCAAAAAACATGAATCAGATCCTTGGAAGCACAAAAATATGATGAATTATACTCAATACAATCATTCAACATGAATTATACGTACCTGGTGTAGATCATACCGTTTTAATATAAAATTCTTCAAAAATCTCTTTCAAAACATGAAAAACACATATGTACATCTGGAAAAAAAGTGTCTAATAACTGTCACAAATTGATCATATCTCGGGCCCAACAATACCCTTTACCATCGTGGTATTGATTATGTATTTTGATGATGTCTAACCTATGATGAAGCCGAGAAAGCTTTAAATGACTGTCATTCTGGAGCATGTGGTGGTGTTGATGGGCGAAATTGACTGCTCGTCAAATGGAGGGGTGAATCTGGTCCGGGGTTGTCTAAATAACCCAAGCCGTTTGGAATGATCCACTCCGACGGGTTTAGCGGCTCCGTTGGCCGATCTAAGTCCTAGAAAAATGAAAGAAAAACTAAGGTAAAGAAACTAATCGAAGTGAAAAAGCAGCTACTGCAAACTATATACAAATCTAGAATATATATATATATATATATAGTTTACTAACTAATATTATAAAACAATAATTCTACTTATTAAATGTTCAGCTATCAATACAATTAAATCTCGATTGTATATGTACAGTATTTACAAAATACAAATTTTGATCGAAATTTGCAAAATCATTTGTAAATTGTCCTATGACAGCGAAGCTCTTATTTTTTATTTCTATAATTTTTATGAGAAAGGCATAAAATGAAAGCTATCTAAGCAAAGCGATTAAAATAACAATCCTAACTATAAATCTGAACTATAGAGATGTACAATGAAACGTGTTCAGATTACAAAAAATGTATATATTAATTAACTAATTGAATAACACTAACAAACCGACCTGTAGAAGCGCTTCCTATTTGTCCTGTTCATAGTACTTGATTTAGCTGCTTGATGGGAGAAACCCGCACCAGATTTTCCACAAGATTCTTGTAAATGGGAAGTAGCAACGCTCTTTGAATACAAATGACATAACAAATAAGACATAAAACAACATCAATTTTATAATTTACAGATCATCACATTTAGATAAATCCCAGTGCAAAGATTTGTACATAACCGTTCATTTAACAAAGAAGATAAACCTTCTATTCATTAAATTCAAACAGAGTAATTGTTGTGAGTAAAATGAGATACATCAAATATGGACAAAATTTAAATCATAATGCATCAACCTGTAACAAATCTTGATATCTAAAGTAGTCAATAATTTGATTACAAATTAAAATGCACAAAACTTGAACAAAAGTATGATAAATTGAAAGCTAAAGCTGTTACAAAACATCCACTTTCATTCGAGTCTGTATAATCATAAGTCCATAGTCTTTGTTCTCCCAACAGTGATGGGTTGTTTACAAAAAATAATGAGTATATAAAGGCCATAGGATAAAACAATCCTATTTCCTATTTCTGCCTAAGACTAACAACCTAAACCAAAACGATGTAACAAAAAGCATGTTCTAAATTTCCACAACAGATCCAATTCCCATTGAAATTCATGTGTACCTGTAGATGGGAAAGAGTAAACAATTTTAGATAGTGTTTTAATTGTAAAATCAACAAAAATCCAAATTTTATGACTAGCTACAGAATCTCATGATTCTGTAGCTGGTCATATTTACAAACAAAATCATTTTAAATTAATCCAATGATAACATAAATGTATGCAATCTGTCAAACAAACCCTTAATTACTAATTCAAAGCAAAGAAAATCATTCACGCTAAAACAAACCAAATTTTTTATGCCAATTCAGAACAAACGAAATCGTATTGAATCAATTCAATTGAAACAAACTATATTCAATTTATCAAACAAATCTTTGATACTAATTCAATACAAACACAATAGATTATGCCAATTCAAAACTAACAGGATCATTTTTGAATCAATTCAAACAAAATAGAACTATATCAAACTAATTCAGAGCAAACACAATCGGCTATGCTAATTCAAAACAAACCAAATCATCCAAAAATCAATGTTGAAATAACATACCTTGGTTGTACAGATACGATTCAGTGAGGACAATTTCGAGTTAAAAATGGTAGTGGTTGCCTCAACATTTTTGAACACAATAGAACCCGTGGTCTTTTTCCTCTTATCATAAGCTTGCAGTCTATCATTTTCCTTAGACAACAAAATCACTCGTTCCTCCAAGGATTTAATTCGGGACTGCAATAGAGGAACATCTGTGTAGTATCGTTCAATCCAAGAGTGGCATTGAGTGCACTGTGGTTGATCGGGTCGAGTTACTACAGGTGAGGGATATTTTAAATTACCAAGGGTTCCACTATCAAACTTGATCCCGGGGAAGTTAGGGTCACCCTTAAGGCACGGTGGGAGGTTGGATATGTAGTCATAGGGTTCAACAGAACAGAGGCCGTGTGAGTATGGGTACTCGACTAAAAATCGTTCAATCTCAGAGTCCGAATCTTCACTCAAAACAATAGGCTTCTAGTCTATGTTTTGTTTGGGCATATTACGAGCGCACCTAGATACCCAGCGTCCAGCCTTCTTACCTTTGTTGTTGACATTTGTATTACCCTTGCCCTTTTTCCTTACAGGCCTCTTAAGAGTCTTAGTATTGTCTTTCGAACATGAGTTGGGCATGGTATCGGGTAGGTCAATGTTGGGGCAGGTCGAGGGTTCCACAGCGGGTAGGAGGTGGCACGGCAGGCCCAACAAGGGTTTCAGTGACCACGGTCTTGTCCACTTGACCACATTCAGGAGTGGCAAAGCCATTCCTCAACACGAAAGCTTGCCAACAGTCACCATTCAACCTCAAATGATGAACAATAATGATTTTGATCAAATAGTGATGGAAAAGGCTGGAGTTAGCCTTCTCCCTCTTATAATGTTTATCCATTTTATACAGACTGCGAAGGAGTTAATGAGGCATATTCAAAGGGAAATCTATGAAATTCATAAGCAGTCGGAGATGGTAAAGAAACACTAAATCATATCAACCTTCGCAAGTCACGAATTTCTTAACAATGGCCAATAAATCATGCCACCTAGACTTAAGGGCAGTGACTGGCATACCTCTATCACAACTGAGAATTTTCCTCGATGTAAATAGGAGCGGCCATGGCACTTCATCCACCTTCGAATTCTTAAACCACCTCTCCCCCTTGGCTGGAAAACCAGTGGCTGAGCTGAGGAATTCTTCATTCAATTCGAGTTGGATGTCTCCAACTTTGGCCCTACATCCATCGAATGTGAGGGCAAACTGTTGAGCGACCGCGAGGTTGAAACCCTCGAATTTTTGGATGAAAACTCACCAGCCATTACTCTCCAGGTCCTCACGAGCATTGTCAAATAACAACAGCGTTTGGACACCATTAGGTTCTATGCGCACTACAGGTGCCATAGGAGAGAACACATAGTCAACAGGATAAACGGTGAAGGGTTTCGACGGGGTAGGCACAGGACTAATTCCCATAGTTTTCTCAAAACAAGCAGAGGTAGCCCGAGGTGCAAGGCAGATGTTTAATGCCTATGCCTGCGAGGGTGGTGGAATGAATTGATACCATGCAAATCATTCATTTTGACATGTACAATCGACAACGCCTTGGTAATTCAAATCACTTTTGGTGTGTGTCAAAAACAATGTAAACGACATGCCAAACAAACAACCATTGAAAACCATGACAAGTCGAAAAATCTGAATGTTTGAACAAACAATAGCTTTTGTATGATTTAAAACAAAACAACATTTCGAATATAGCACCAAAGATTTGATCATAAAATTTATGCGTTCTATGAAACTATTGCACCAAGGATTTGATCAAAGACACCAAAAATCATTGCATGGTGAACCTATAAATTGAAACCATATCAACAAAAGTCAAATGCAAAGTGAATAAAGGCTTGGTGTTTTGATAAAAGCATGATAATTATTGAGTTAGAGGTGAAATGACCACATGAACAAGATTATTCATAATAATCCAATGACGATTTTAATGCCATCGACATGACTTCCAACTCAAGGTTTTCACGCTTGTAGTTGTGAAAATGAAAACAAAATCAGGTGTGCAAATGTGCAAGATAATCATGTCGTTTTATTTAAAATATTGCAATGAGTATTAAGGGTTCAAAACCCTTGTGTAGGCAGCTTGTAAGGGAAAGATAAAAATGCAAAATGGTTGCCAACAGGTGGTCATATGTCTGGGTATGCCACTGCCCAAAAGATCTTACAAGATGGTTACTTCTAGCCTTCGTTGTTTAAGGATTACATTAATTCCATTCATAAATTCCATGCTTGTCAAACATATAACAAGAAGATTTGATCACACCCTTCTCCTCTTTACCCTATAGTCTTCGTTGGTCCATTCACTAAATGGGGCATTGACTTCATGACATGTAACCCTCACTCAGTCGAGGGGCATGGATACATTATTGTGGCTGTGGATTATTTCACTAAATGGGTCGAGGTGATGCCTACATTTGATAATACTGGGAAAACTGCATCGTTGTTCATATTCAATCATATTGTCACAAGGTTAGGTGTCCTGCAAGCCATCATCACCGACAATGGAAGCCATTTTTGCAATTTCATGATGTCTGAGCTTACCGATAAGTTTGGTTTACGACATGAAAACTCAACCCCTTACTATCCAGCTGCCAATGGCCAAGTTGAAGCAATCAACAAATTTTTAACTACTATGCTTCGACGGATGGTAGGGATCCACAAGTCAAGCTGGCACACAATGATTTTTTCGGCATTATGGGCCTATTGGACGTTCGTTAAATCTTCCACAGGGTTCACGCCTTTCCAATTAGTGTATGGTATCGAAGCCATTTTTTCGATTGAATGTGAATATCGTCTCTGAAACTAATCAAACTTCTCCCCAACACCACAACCGAAGAAGAAAGTCTCTTGTATTTAATGCCATTAGACGAGACTCATCATGATGTTGTGTTAGTCATAGAAACCCAGAAGAAACTTTTCAAGGCTCAATATGACAAACATGTCAAACCGCGTGTTTTTTCTGAGGGTGATTTAGTTCTCCTTTATGAACAAGATCGTGACTTATTGGGGGTCGGTAAATTCAAGCCCATGTGGCATGGCCCTTATATCATTAAAAGAGTGTTGGAGAAAGGGGCTTATGAGTTGGTAGATTATGATGGAATCCCTTTGGGTGAACCCAGAAATGGGATTTACCTAAAGAAGTACTATGCTTAAAGTGTTTTTTCATGAGTGCTTTGTGTTTTAGTGTATCATACTCTAGTGTGTTCTTTTTGTCATTTCTTACTCTACCTTTAAGATGCTTACCTTGCCTTATGCTTGGTTTCCAGATGTCGGCGTTCTCACTAGCCTATATAGGCTTTGCTGATGGTGCTAGTCGCAGTACTCAAAATCCAATGTCTGTTGCATGGGAAATCTATGCACCTACGGATGAGTTGATCAATCTACACATCATTTTCCTTGGTCGTGCAACTAATAATATCACAGAATACAGTGTAGTTATTGAGTTATTAATTGACAGCATTTCATTTGGAATCCATCATTTAATTGTACTAGTTGATTCTCAACTAGTGGTGTTGCAATTGAGCAACGTTTATTCCATCTGAAGTCCTACATTGTTACAGGTATACTTGAGAATTCTCCTCTTGGAAAGACATTTTGATTACATTGAATATAAACACATTCCTAGATATCTAAATACATTAATATATGCATTGGATAATTATGTTTTAGATAGACATTTGCACCATTTATAAATCCAAACACACATTTAAAAGACAAGTAAGCCAATAGAAGTTTTATATTATAAGGTCAAAAGTTACAAAAAGTGTTTGTCCTGAGACCAAAATGGTGAAGCGCATGGCTTCATATACATATGCATCAAGGATGCTTCTCACTGTAACAAACGATTGCTTGTGCTACATGACGGAGCAGTCAACCAATGGATGTTGAAACGCCAATTGTATGGCATTGGTAGCGTCGAGGTAAATCATCCACAGTGATGTCAGGGATGTTCATGGTCAATCCCTCAAGGTTTTGTTCGATCTCCTCGATATCCTCAGTTTCTACCCCTCAACCCACCACTGTGCCTATCTCTCCATGTATCTCGATAGGGGATGATATTGGAGGCCTGAAAGGCACCACATCTGCATTGTTGAGAGCACTTGATTAGTCTCGGATACATAACAAAACAAAAATCATAATTAAAATACCAAAAAAAACATATAATGAAAAAATCATTTTTACTTATCTCTCCCCATTGAGAACCCTCGGGTAGTGCCAAGTTGGGGTCTCCACGGAAGTCAGTCCTAGCATATGCATAGTCCTCAACAATGACAAGTTGATCCCTCAACCACTGGAAGAAAGATGGACCATATGTAACAATTGGCACACCACCATGAAATGCCATCAAGTCTACCCATATATTCATTCAAGGATCTTGTGGAGCAGGTATTCCCCATTCCACATGTTGCAGGTGAAAAACGGGGACCCTCTCTAGGAAGAAGGATACCAAAATATATCCATACCCGAATTGTTTCAATCGACCGGTCCTACACTTTGTTAATTGTTTCTTCATGTTTTTTAGAAGACCCTCGTACCAATTGAAAACCCGGGGCTCCATACACTCAATAGCATACTGAAAATGGCTCTGTAAAGCCATGTGAGGAGCCACACTCCCTGCCATATGAGTGATAGTATACAAAATAGTCCTCAAAGGCAAGTCTTGAACATCCTTTATGACAACTTTACCACTATGTTTCTCTATACCAGGTATGCAATGATGTGCTACATAATAATCCATGGGTTCACCATCGCCTCTGCTTCCCGATAGTGACACTTGAGAGCCTTGATGAGATAACCCAGTCAAGAAGTAGATGGCATCGATCTCTAGGGTAAGTGTATGCACCCCGAAATGAAATTCTTGCTCATTAACATCCCACATGCAGAGTAAGTGTTCCAATAGCACCAATTGGGCCCTCATGCCCTGCACTTTGAAAACATTTAGCAAGCCACACTCCTGAAGTCCCATGACAGTGCTTGAATCATTCCCGACAAAGTAATATTCCTCCTCATGCTCTTGTTCCCTCCATTTGAGCATGATGACCAATGAAAATCTGCCAAACAACAATAAAAGATTATTTGGTTCATCAAATTTTCAAAATTGGAATTTTTCTTAGCTCTCTCTCTCTTTTTAGTTTTTTTAGTCGCGGTCGTGGCAAGGGCCATTTTCCCACAATGTGGCGTCATCGCACCCCAGCTGTAGAACCCTTCCGGTGATCTAGGATCGTCACAGTTCATGATAGGGAGGGCCTGCGATGATCTCAAAGCACAATCTCCCTTGGAAAATTGCTCATAACTCAAAATTTAACCATTAAAATTAAAAAAAATTACTATGAAAAGAGAGAGGGGAGGAAGAATACCTATCTCACAGAATCGACTCAAGAAATCATCCACCGGGTGCTCCACAATCATCACTTGAAAATCAAAGGAAAAAAAGGGTTTTTGGCACTAGTTTGGTGAAAATGCAAATGAAATGGTAAATGAACTAGTTTTGACCTATTTTATTTATTTTTACCATTTTAATTTTAAATTAAATTAATTTTTAAATATTTTCACCTATGTCATAAACCTAATGAACTTTGCAAAGTGTCGATATTGCAGGTTGAGAGATATGAAGACCATATTTTGATATGGATCACCTCTTCTTGGTCATTTTTGCATTAATTTTTAAATATTTTCACCTATGTCATAAACCTAATGAACTTTGCAAAGTGTCGATATTGCAGGTTGAGAGATCTGAAGACCAGATTTTGATATGGATCACCTCTTCTTGGTCATTTTTGCATGTTTTTATGATATATATATATATATATATATATATATATATATATATATATATATATATATATATATATATATATATATATATA
>ML799209.1:334374-345063 GCA_009831015.1 Picea engelmannii | reverse complement strand
TTTTACTCTGAGAATTAAGTGTGTTTAATTCTGTTTAAATGCATGTGCTTATAATTCCTTTACCAATTATGTAAACATTCATGTATAATGGTAAATTGAGGGGTTTGGAAACCTGGGTAGCAAATTGGTACGCTACAAATTTGGTACCGGATGGTTTCTAGAACATTCCAGTACCGTATGAGCTAAATTGTGAGTACCGGATGACATGTATTGTGAGTACCAGATGACATCGAGTGTGGGTACTGGATGACTATGAAAGTACCGATTGATTGTAGAACCTTATGGTACCTGATGACTTGGAGTGTGAGTACTGGATGACCTCCAGTGTGGGTACTGAATGACTTCTAGTGAGGGAACATATTTTTTGGACATAGAAATATAGTATTAAACCATCATCAATAAAAATATTGTATAATCATCATTTTAATCAGTAAAAATATGGAAAATTATGTATAACAGGAGATGATGTATAATCTCATGTTATTAAACCACATAGGATGAATAACAGAAGATAATGGAGGTTTATGGTGTAATTAGGGATATATTATTGACGAAATGCAGGGAGAAGGTGTAATAATGAGTGTATTTGTATGGCATAAAATATGACAAAATTGGAGCCCAACAATGTTAACATCACATCCCAGGTCCAACATAACATCCTTAATCTCGTAATAATCTATTTGGGTATTGTATATGAGTTCCCTTCCATTTCTCCTCTTTCTTATTTGTACCCTACTTACTTTCCTTTCTGGAAGGTTAGCAACAATGAACTCTTCTGAATTTACTTCAGCTCCCAAGACCACTTTAATTGTATTCTACAACTTCTCAATAATGTGTTCATCATCTAATATATCATAAAATAACTAAAACCAAAGATCAACAACTTTTTGTGACTTACCCGAAGACTCCATCTGAGTATATAACTCTTTGGTGATCTTGGGTTGATGAGGGATCAACTTGAAACTTTTTTCTGCAACTTCAAGTGTCTATGGACTCGGCATATGCCTGAAAATTTCTACTGCATTTCTGAAGAATTCCTTATGTTGTGTCAAATCATACTTGGAGTTATCTGGCATAGCCTTCTGAATCATGATTTGATGTGGACTCTCTACGTCATCACCAGTATTCACTCCTATCCTAGTGATAATGTTAGTATTAGACCCACTTCCTTCAGCTACAGCTCTAGTTTTAGAATTTATCAAATTGGCTCCTCTCTGTCTGACATAATCTTCCTGTTTAGTAATAAAATCAGGATAGTCTTCAGTAGTGTGAGTATTATTCCTACAGTGTGAACATCAGGGTCTTCTTGGAAGTGGACAATCTCTCACAAAATGCCCTTACTCATCACAGTTGTAACATTGAACTGGTCCTCTTCCACTACTTCATACACATTTGTATCCACCTCCACCTCTGTGGCCCCCTCCAAATCCTTGAGGTCCTCCATTCACCCCGAATGCAAATCGATCCAATCTATCTGCAAGTGCATCTAGGACATGATATTGATTAGTATTGTGAGCCAGAGAACCACGGAATTAACAGTACATTGTATTTAGAGCATTTGTATATTTCTACATAATGGGATAGTTTCATGGAGAGTGTCCATGATTTCTACAGATATCATAATATTCATTAGTTTGGACCCCCTGATTATTTAGAAAGGTGTGATACTAGACAGGCCCGTGAAATGGAGTTGTAGTAGCAATTTGCACAACTCCTCCTAACGCCCCTATTGGCTGAGGTGCCATTGGAGTACTCAAAGGCCCTACACCGCTCAATCTTGTACATTCGGTCACCAAGTGACCTTCTATATAACAGCATGTACACCAAACTTGTGGTCGACCTTCCTTAGGAAGGGTCAACTCTTACATCTTTCCAGTCAATGCAGAGATATGACCCTGCAATTGTGTGAGATTTGCATCTTCAATAGGTCTCAGAATTCTTAATCTCCTTGGATAACATGTCATAGCTTCAATCTTCCTAGCTTGCTCCAATGCTTCTCCTAAAGTGGTTATTCTTTGTTGTGTCAAAGGGATGTGGTTCAAAGGTAGTAATCTATTAATAAACCACTACCTTTGATGATCATCGTGAATAGGGTTCGCTAGCTTCCTAGCTTCACTATTGCATATTTAAACCTCTGATTGTATTCCCATGCAGATTCACCATCTCTTTGCTTTATCTCCTACAACTTAGAAAGTGATTGCTACTATGGCTAAGGTAACTGGAACTCTACAATAAACCTTTGTCATACTTGAACCAAAGTGAAGGCTTGACCTTGAATCCCCCGTTTAGTGGTATTCATGTACCATTTGAGAGCTCAACCTCTCAGAGTGGTCTAAAACTCTACCAACTTATTCACATCTAGAGTCCCTCAAGACCAATAGATGGCTTCGCAAAAAACCAGTGTTTCTCAACATCCTCATCTCCCTTTCCCCAAAAATCAGGGTATCGGGTAAGGGACCCTACAATTTGTGTTTCCATTGATAGACTTGTAGAACCTATTGTTATTGGATAAATCTATAGGTGCGGACACTAACTGATCTCCCTAGATCCACCTGGATCTAGAACAAAACAAGACAGAACATGACTCTTTCCCTAGATTTGGACCATTTAATTAACTAGGAGCCAAGAATAAATAGCATACCTTATTATCGCTTCATATGGTATTTGTTGCTCCTTCTTCGCTCCGTGCTCTCATGTTTCCAAGACCAAGACAACACAAACCAACCAAAGTGAAGATAGAACAATCTATTCAATAGTCAATCTATGTATATGATCAAGGAATTATACAATAAAGTGGAAATAGCTTTATGGGAAAGGGACATATTACTGTATCATATTAATGGAAAGTAAAGATTAAAACCTGAGCCTTGATGTTGCAAACTTCCTTTCGATGGCCCTTGGCTCTGACACGCGCACTTGCTCACTTGCATGAAGAAGATCAACCCCTTTGGATAAACTTGCTGGAGTCTCCAAGTTGTTGTAGCTTCAGTCCTTCACACAATTCTTTCACTAATTCTTCAATGAATCTTGCTTAACCTTTTCCATGATAATTCCCTCAATATATAGGAGAGAATGAATTAGTTACTTGGATAAGAATGATCCCAAAATATCAGGGAATCCAGTACTAGGATAATCATTCGAATGCCATCTCATCCTTCTAGAATATTCCCTTCTACAAGCATCGAGAATTCATCTTTTTCCTTGCTTTAGAAAGAGTTCTCACCCTAGAATTTCAACACAGTGTGAACTTCTCTCACCCTGGCTTAAGGTAGCCTACAAGAATCATGCATTATCACAGGAAAATATACTAGCAGCCTGCGAGCAGTCTTCAAAAAATGAGTTTTCTGGAAGAGATGAAAATAACTTTTTCTTAGGAGAAAGTTCTTATGAAGAGCCTGAGTACACCATCATTAATACATCATCATGATGACCAAAATCATGGGTAACAGAATGCCCCCCAAAGTATGAGGTTGGAACCAGTGACAACTGATAGACTTTGTATGCTGCATGTGTGTGTTGAGAACCAGGAGCACACATAATCGGAAACCTGCGAACAACCAAGCATCTACAGAATATCATATATATCAAATTTTGAGGTAGGCATTCCCATACTCAGATCACAGACTGATGACATTATAGACATGGGTCATGGCCACCAATCATACACTGTGGATCCATGCCGTCAAAATATAGCATAGCCACCGGAATACACTGTGGATCTATGCGAGAAATTTCAAATCAAGATGACATAGCCATGAGACATACACAGTGGATCTATGTGTTGCAAAGTATACATGCTCCATCACAACCTGGATCGCAAAGATGATATCCAGGGTATTCAATTTTGTCACTCAAAGTACGAATCTAAGCATGTGATTACATGTGTTGAAGTCGAACATGGTAGAAACCACTTGATTACCGATCATTGATGAAACCGTTAACAAGTGCAAGGGAAATCACCATTGATGTCAATGACTCCCAAGGTACCATAGTACAATCCATCGAGTGTGAATAAATGAGTTGAAGTCAAACATCCGATGGAATCTTTCTATCAGGGGTCAATGATGTAAACCCACTGTCGAAAGCGAGGAAACCTACCATTGAGGCATGCAAGCTCCAAGGTACTAAATAATTTCTAAGTCTTGATTCTGGATAATGAGCTGAAGTCGACAGAACAAAACTTGTCACAGGAGGGCCTTGATGTATCCCCCATCAATGACATGAAATGAGTAACAGATTTTGAAGGTGAAACAAAGTATGATGTGAATGGGAATGGACACAGGGAAGGCCGACACGAAGAGAATGGATAACTGCAAATGGCCGAATCAATATAGGTTTCAAATGGACTTCTCTTAAACATATGAACGACACGACCAATGATTTGGTAGCATTGACTCAAAGACACACAGGGAATGACCTTGTAATCAATCGAATGAGAGACAAATGGATTTCCCAAACCTGTTTCAAATGATGAATAGGGGATGTCATGTTCAAGAGCGACACTTACTGCCAATCAATATGAAGATGAAAACATATTCCTTTCCCAAATTTTCCCCCACCATTTCTGTCGAGTACCTCTTTATTTTTACGCAAGCTTGAGGAGGATAGCATATGCTTGTTGATGTAAGCTCATCCTTCGGATGAGTCCCTCGGAGTATGTTCAACAAACCCTAAGAAGGAGTGGTTCGGTCCCATCGCGGGTCTGTCAATATTTGTTTAACGAGTCCAGAAATAGAAAACTCAAAGGTTTTTCAAGATTATAGAGTTTGGAAAAACACTTAAAAGAGAACTCTCTCAGTTCCTTTTTCGTAAAATATTCTGGATGAGACCGAAAAAGAGATAAATTATTGCTCACCATATGCTTACTTCAAATACTTTATCGAGCGTGAAAATAGCAAGGTCACTCGACAATCTTTTCATGTTTAGAGAGTCTGAAAAGAGATTAAAGAGGACTCCAAGGGGTTCCTTTTTCGTATAACCTTGTTGAGCCCGAAAAAGTGATAAAAGTATGCTCGATCATGTTCTCATGTATTTACGAGCGCAAGAACGAACAAAAACCATGCTCGAGGTTTTTATATAAAAACCATAAAAAACAATCAAAAACACGCGATAACAAAGAAAAACATGTCGGTATCCCTGTATTCGATCATCAAAGTCATCATAGCTGCAAGAGTTACACTCAACATGACATTAGGGATTAGGGTTTAATCGATAAATAAACATAAAAAACCAAAATGATATAGTAAAAGTAAATAAAAGGAGTAAATACTCTTTTTACCACATCATTTTTACATTTCCACTATTGAGCTCAAAAAACCCCTCTTTTACCCTCCAAGTTCGGCGTCAGATTGCAGGAGCTACGAGAGACCATTCAGTGAGCCGTCTACTACAGTTAGGTAGGCTCTTCGTCCTTAACATTTTTATGGTTTAAATTTGTAATTTCATTGGTTAAATTGATTTTCCAAGCCCTACATGTGCACTGCCATTTTCGCACGCAGGCTATACGAGGCCTGCGAGAATGAGGCGTTCTCGTAGGTGAGCCTAAAGCCACCTGCAAGGTTCTCACACTATGCACACAGGGAACCTATGAGAACCTCAAAGCCCAAACAAATTTTAAATTTTTACCCAATGAAAAAGATCCAAAACATGAAAAAAGTTGTTAATCCTCTTATTGTGTTTCTTATGTAGATAATTGGCCATCAACATGGTGCTTGAGTGGCACAAAAGAGAACATGAAGAGGAAAATGCAATGGCCGAAAATCATCCACCTACCATAGCTTCTTTGAGAGACTGTGGGCTCTTGAAGTAATTTTGCATCCCGGGCATGAGGGCCCAAGTCAGACTATTAGAGTACCTGGTGCATATGTGGGACCCTGATCAGCAGGTGTTTCATGTGGGGGTTCACACACTATCCTTAGACTTTGAGGACATTTACTTTTTGACTGGTTTGTGACGGCGGGGGTACTATGTGATCCTAACAGGTAGTAGAGGTTGTGGGCTAAATATGAGTGAGTACTGTAATTTACACTGCGTTCCCGAGGCTAAGACAAAGAAAGGAAAAGTAGTTATCTGGGGGGTACGAGACTTGACCCTCCATACTATCCTTTTCACTATAGCTCGGATGGTTGGGAGTTTCGCTCCTCATATGGCATTACAGAGTTACTTCCAGTATGTTATTGAGTGTACTGAGCCGTGGGTATTCAACTGGGCAGATGTTGTGCTTCGCAGTATAAAAAAGCAATTGACCAAATGTAGGCGAGGTGAACTGAAGCAATTCGAGTACGGATCTTTGTTGGTATCCTTCTTCCTTGAACAGGTCCCATTACTGAGGCTACAGGTGGAATGGAATTTGCCATCTCCCAGGGATCCGCGAATGCTGAGATGGTGTCGGCTCATGGCCCAGCACGTAGCAAGACCAATCATCAAATATGATGATACTTTCTTTGACTGGCTTCAACCACATATGTTGATGGTTGATGACTACGCTTATGTTGGGCTAGATTTTCGAGGAGATCCGGATTTGGTATTTCCAGAGGATGCTCAGTGGGGGGACCTTGGTAAGAAGTACACACATTTTTTCCTTTTCAAATGTTTTTGTGAATTTTTATCATATTCAAATGTTTTTGTTTTATACGTTTGTCCAAATACTAATACAAAATCATTTGTTGATAACACAGATGTTGGACCTTACAGAACTCCTGGCACTTCTCCCATCCAACGGAGAGGAGAGGTAGCAGCAGCACCACAATTTGTTGAAGATTATCAAGTGGTGGAAGAGAATTTAGAGGGCCTGACTGCAGACATTCCAGATATGACTCTGGAAGAGGTTCCACGACGCGATCAGCGTCATACTATAGGATTATCAGCATCTATGAGTCGATTGCTCCGTAGGGTTGCTAGTGCAGTCGTGTGTTGCCGTGAACGTCATCCATGATGTCACTTTGTAGAAGCTATGAGCCATTTTGGTCTTCGGACAAACTTTTGTAAAAAACTCTTTTGCTTGTTATATATACAGACAGCTTCTACCGGTTTACCTTATATTTTGTGAATATTGATGTGTTTAACTTATAAATGATTCAAATGTCTGTCCAATACATAATTAGCCAATGCATCTGTTAATGTATTTAGACATCTAGGAATATGTTGATATTCAATGTGATCAAAATAACGCTCCAAGAGGCGAATTCGCAAATATACCCGTAACAAAGTAGGACTTCGAATAGAGTAGATATTACTTAACTGTAGTACGATCAACTATGAATCAAGTCGCACAACCAGATGACGAATTCTGAGTGAGATAGCATCAACCAATAATTCAATAACGGCACTATACTCTGCAATGTTGTTCGTTGCACAGCCAAGGCATACACCTCGTAAAGAGACAAGTTCATTTGTAGGGGCGTAAATTGCCCACGCAGCAGAAGTAAGGTTCTGAGTACTACGGCTAGCGCCATCAGTGAAGCCAATATAGGGTAGCGAAAACTATGACATATGGAAATCAAACAAAACGTCACATAAGGGCAGAGATCAGATAACGACCAAAGCAAACTATAGTAACACACTAAAAGTATGATACATTAAAAATACAAGTACTTGTGCACAGATGATTTATGCATAGTACTTCTTCAAGTACAACCCATTCCTGGGTTCACTCAAAGGGATACCATCATAATCTACCAACTCATATGATCCTTTTTCCAAAACTCGACGAACGATATAAGGACCTCACCACATGGGTTCGAATTTCCCATCTCCTAACATATCTCGATCTTGTTCATAGACAAGAACAAGATCACCTTCGAAAAAAATGTGAGGCTTGACATGCTTTTCATATTGGGCCTTGACACACTTTTTCTGGGCTTCTATTACTAGGGTGGCATCACGTTGAGTTTCATCTAATCGCATTAAATACAATAGACATTCTTCTTCAGCAGAAGTGTTGGGTAGGAGTTCAACAGCTAGCTTCAGAGAGGGTATCTCACATTCTATAGGAAGAATGTCTTCCACACCATAGACTAATCGAAAAGGCGTAAACCCAGTAGCAGACTTGATAGATGTCCGGTACGCCCACAATGTCGAAAACAACATTGTGTGCCAAATCGTTTTATGAATCCCTATCATCCGTCAAAGCATATTTATGATAACTTTGTTGATTGCTTCGACCTGGTCGTTGGCTTGTGGATAATAGGGTGTTGAGTTATCATGGTGAAGACCCAACTTTTCCGTAAGTTTAGACATCATGAAATTCCTAAAGTGGCTACCGTGATCAGTGACGATAGCTTGGGGAACACCAAACCGAGCTATGATGTGATTAAAAAGAAACAAGGTTGCGGTCTTTCCAGTGTTATCAAATGTCGACATCACCTCAGCCCATTTCGTAAAGTAATCAACGGCTACAATGATGTAACCATGCCCCCCGGCCGAGTGAGGGTGACATGTCATGAAATCAATGCCCCATTTCACAAAAGGACCAATTGAGACCACAGGATGAAGAGGAGCAAGATGTGACCGAATTTTCTGATTGTAGGTCTGGCAGGCATGGCATTTCTGAACGGCAATAATACAGTCGTTAAACAAAAAAGGCTAAAAATACCCTGCGTGTAAGATCTTCTGGGAAGTAGCATACCCAGACATATGACCACCACATGCTCCGGAATGGCAGTCATTCAGAGCTTGATAGCGTATGTGACGTTGTTCAGTACCAGACAAAGTAGGCTGGAAAGTCTGGGTTTGGAGATATATAATGATATCCCCATACCAAAGATCATCAGTGCTAATAAGGAAAAGAGATTCATCGGGTAATGAATCAACTGCTACATTTTCCGTGGCAGAGTGGGGAAAATCGCATACCAACTCAGCAAAAACTAAAGACTTCTTAGACTTGGTGCGATCGAATTCCAAGTCAAACTCCTGGAGTATCACAATCCATTTGGAGTATTTTCCCCCTTGCAATTGATGTGTCAAAATGTGTTGCATGGGGTTGCAATGAGAAATCACCATAGTTTTGTGTGAGAGGATATAGTTCCGGAAGCGTTGGATGGCTTGGACGGCAGCCAAGGCCAGTTTTTTGACATGTTGATACTTGATTTCAGTGAGTGTGAGACTTCAACTCAAGTAGTAAATAACATGTTCATCGTGCGCATCATCCTTTTAGACAAGAACCATACCAATAGTGTACTCTGAGGCAGCAAGATAAAGGAAATAATTGCGACTGTAATCAAGGGGAAAGAGAAGTGGAGCTCGCGTTAGGGATAACTTCAAAGCTTCAAAATCATTGTTAGCAATGGCATCCCAGATGAACTCTGAATCTTTCTTTAATAGTCGCGTAAATCCACGAGTAATCTCGGCGTAGTTTGGGATAAAACGATGAAGAAAGTTTTCTTTCCCCTGCAAACTTTGCAACTAGCGAAGTGTAGAAGGAGAAGGGAGATTAAGGATTGCCTCAACCTTCAACGGATCCACCCGGATCCCTTGACGTGAAACGATAAAACCTAGAAGACGGCTAGATTCTACACAAAAAACACACTTATGAGGATTTAAACGTATCCGGTAGAATCGACGGTGAAAGAAAATAGCCCGGAGGTGGGTTGGGTGATCAACTCTGCGCATAGAATGAGCTGGTAAATCGTCCAAATAGGGTTGAATGATATGCTTTATATCATGAAAATCATAAGACATAGCGCGTTGAAAAGTTGCACCCGCATTCTTAAGACCGAAAGGGAGTTTCCTATAGGCAAAAGTACCCCAAGGACAAATAAAAGCAGTCTTATGTTGATCCTCAGGAGCAATGTTAATTTGATTATAGCCAGAGAAACCATCCATGAGGGAGAAGATTTCACTTCTGGCGCAATCATCGACAATCTGATCGACAAAGGGGGGTAGGAAAGTTGTCCTTGGGACAAGCTTTGTTAATATCCCTATAATCAACACATACATGAATATTGCCTCCTTTCTTGTCAATCGGGATAGGATTGGAAACCCATTCTGTAAGAGCCACCGGATAAATAAAACCGGCTTTCAGAAGTTTCTCAACTTCGAGTTTGATAGCAGCTGCTTTACGTGGGTGAACTGGATGAAGGCGTTGCCAGACTGGTTTAGCATTGGGGTATGTATTTATCTCATGTACAACAATTGCAAGGTCGATACCTGGCATCTCTTTGTAACTCCAGGCGAAGATGTCACGAAATTCTTTGAAAAGAGACGTATAGGTGATGATTTCGTTGGAAGAACACGAAGCGCCAATATGGACATGTTCGACAATCCTAGGTTTTACAGATAGTTCAATGGGAATCATGGGCGAGATATTACTTAAGTTCCCTTTAGCAAACACATCGTGTGTAGTCGCAGGAACCGTCAATATGACAACAACGGTCGACGGAGTCAAAATCCGTTGGTCGTTCTCAAGAGTGTGTTGTTCCAGAAAGAGGATGGAATGATGATGCCCATTGTCCCAAGGGGTGTCTTCCATGACGGACATGATCATCTCGTTAGTGGGAAAAATAACATGAAAAGGATCAGGAGACAACTCATTAAGAGAGGGGGTAGAAGGTGTTAACTCTCCAAGAAACCCTCCGTGGTTGCAGACCAGAGGTGCTTGGTAACTTAAGAACTCAATGTTTTTGGTGTTTTTTATCAAAATGGATCAATGGGATGACTAAACCAGAGTACAGCATTCAGACATTCAACATG